>SKCR01005134.1:0-128167 GCA_019454045.1 Zanthoxylum bungeanum | reverse complement strand
AGAAGTTATCGTATGCTTTGTGGGGGTACAGACCATCGTAAGAACGGCAACAGGTGCAACACCTTACTCTTGGTCTACGGAATGGAGGCAGTATTGCCAGTAGAAGTGGAAATACAGTCCCTGAGGGTATTAGCAGAGGCAGAATTACCGAACAGGAATGGGCCGCACAGAGATTTGATCAGTTGGTACTGTTGGATGAGAAGAGAACGAAGTCTTTGTATCACATGCAGTTATATCAGAAGAGACTAGCCCGGGCATTCAACAAGAAAGTACGTCCCACAAAGATCAGAAAGGGTGATTTGGTACTTAAGCAGTCGAGGCCGTCGACAACGGATCCGAGAGGGAAATTCAGGCCTAATTGGGAAGGACCTTACATGTTCAGAAAGTCCTGGGAAATGGAGCAGTGAAGCTATCAGACTTGGAAGGAAATGAATTCACAGAAACAATCAATGTTGACAGGTTGAAGTTGTACTTTGCTTGAGAAGACTTGGTCGCCAGCGGAAGACCTAACCCAACGGAATAAGAAAACTCATGCATACATGCATACACGTAACCTATATTGCATTATTTTTGTGTTTGTTTTGTGTAAACAGGTGTTGAGACGGAAAAGAGCGAGCAGTAAGCCAATCAGAGATGGCAAAGGCACAGCATTTGATATGGGCAGTAATCTGAAGATTGAGGTCCCAATGAAGTTAAGTTCCGGGTATGGGTCTCGGAGGGCGAAGCCCATATCGTCTAAGGAGCGAGGTTCCACATTGTACCAGCTTGGGGGCGAGGCCATATCGACTGGGGAGCGAGGCTCCACATCACGTCATGTCATTGGGGCGAAGCCCATATCGGCTGAGGAGCGAAGCTCCACATCATCATTTTCGGGATGCGTCCCAGGGTCGAGGCCACATTTGTCACGGTATTGGGATGCGTCCTAGGGTCGAGGCCCCCGTTGTCGGTTGCAGCTATTGGATGCGTCCCAGGATCGAGGTCCACTGCATCATCATTTTCGGGATGCGTCCCAGGGTCGAGGCCCACATTTTGTCAACGGTATTGGGATGCGTCCCAGGGTCGAGGCCCCCGTTGTCGGTTGCAGCTATTGGGATGCGTCCCAGGATCGAGGTCCACTGCTCATCATTTTGGGATGCGTCCCAGGGTCGAGGCCCACATTTTGTCAGCGGTATTGGGATGCGTCCCAGGGTCGAGGCCCCCGTTGTCGGTTGCAGCTATTGGGATGCGTCCCAGGATCGAGGTCCACTACATCATCATTTTCGGGATGCGTCCCAGGGTCGAGGCCCACATTTTGTCAGCGGTATTGGGATGCGTCCCAGGGTCGAGGCCCCCGTTGTCGGTTGCAGCTATTGGGATGCGTCCCAGGTTCGAGGCCCACATCATCAGCAGCATCGAGACGCGTCTCAGGATCGAGGTCCACTGCAGTATTAGCTCAGCTCGAGACAGCTAGCTAACCAGGTAAGTAAAATGCATTGCATAACTTTGATAGGATTGTTCAAGTCACACACTGCACAAGTCCCATCAAAGTGGGGGCGACTGTAGGCATTGCATTTTCGCATGTGAAACCCGATGATGAGTCTCATTTGGAGGCACTACCTTTTGAGTCATGAAAGCCGCGGGAAACGGATATCGGAAGGGGGAATTCAGAATAAATAAGCTCACTGTCTTCGTTGGTGCTGCGTTCGTTACTTCGTTCGAACCTCGTGCAGATTGCGGACGTTCGTGCCGCGTGCGATGAGGCGTTCGAACGGAGCCGGTAATTCTGGTTTTGCTGCTAGCCTCACACCCCAGCCCATTTAGCTCCCCAAAGCCATAAAACACATCCCAAATTAAATAAATAATATAAATTAAATATTAAACATTAAAATAAAACATTTAAACCATTTACCAATTAAAATAAACAATTACCAACTTAAACTAAAATCATGCCTAAATTAAACAAATCACATACTAAATCAAAATATAATCATACCAAATTAAAATCAATCCTAACCAATTAAAGCCAATCATATATTTGACTTCCTAATCTAATAAGATATTACCAATATAAAATATTGGTTTTCCTTAACCAACACAAAAAATATTACAACTTCCTAACTTAAATTATTTTCTCCCCCCTCAATCTAATCCTTTCCTTGTTGAACACAAAATCAAATCCTCTTTTTGATGACAAAATCCCTTCCTTGTGACACAAGGCCAAACCCTACCTCTCCTCTATATAAACATGACTAAACCAAGGCCATCCCTCCTCTCCAATCTCTCTAGCTCATACACACAATTCACACAAGAATTATAGCAAAAAAATCCTAGATATCATAAGCATATCACTCCCTTGATCCTCACTCTCACACCACCGAAAATCACCACAAAACCACACCCTAAAACACGCCTAAACAACCCCCGAGATTACCCCCAAACAGAAGCCCAAATCCTAAAAAAACAGTAACATAAAAACTTCATTGATAACCTTAAAAATAATCATATTTAATTGCACTAAGAACCCACACAACTTGGAATAGTTCTTTGAAAACATTGAAACAGGTAGCCCGTGCAGTGAGCAGCAAAACAGGAGCCGAATAGGAGCAGAACGGAGTTCGAATCGTAAGCAAAGCGGTGAAACAGTGAGCTAGGACGTTGAACCAGCAGACCAGAAAAAGTTGCGGAGCTTTTACCCCCTTTCGATCTTCGTGGAACGTGAGTCCGAGAGACGGCTTAAAAGGTTAGACCTGAGGGTATCTTTCACATTTATTCTCATTTTACTTTCCGGTCATTTATTTTGATTATATTTTCTGTATTGTGGTACCATTGTGTGTATGATGTATGTTGTGGGTATTGGATGAATGAGAGAGGTGTCAACTCTCGCGGTATATCGGATGGAAACCCGGACATAAATTTCATAGCCGATTCCGAATGGACGGTAATATGATCTGTACTCGGGCCACAATTCCACGTACCGCTTGGGTAAACGACACCATCTTTCTTTTGTTGTGTTGCTCTTGTTTATTTAGTTTGTTTTACCTAAACTCAATATGTCGTTAGTTATGCATGATTCAACCAAGCGCATGGGCTTAGTGAGTTAGTCCAAAGGTCCTCCATTTAGGAGACAAAGAGCCGAAAAGGCCACCTTCGTGACACTACTTCGCCGCGTCGGTTGATGTATGTTCGGTTGGACGCGAGATACGTTCAATCGGGCATACTTAGTTTGATATTGTTATCTTTATTTTCGTATGTATAAGTCAATCGAGCGCATGGGCTTAGTAAGTGTGCTGTGAGATCCCCTATGGGGAGGGGCTAAAAGCCCTTTACCACGATGCTTTGCCGCGCCGGTTGATGTGTGTTCAGATTGGATGTGAGATATGTTCAATCGGGCATACTTGGTTGATATGATTGGTTCTATCCTTGTATGTGTGATGTAACGCGCATGGGCTTAGTATGTTGGTCTAAAGGTCCTCTCTTTGAGAGATCAAGAGCCCCAAAAGGTCACCTTTACGGCAGTGCTTCGCCGCGCCCTTTTATTTTCTGTATTGCATCCTATTTCATGCATCAGGTCCGTGTCCGTTCGAACGCGTTTGCAAACGCAACTCGAACGCGCATACATTTTGCCTTATCATGCATCAGGTCTCCTTTCCGTTCGAACGCGTTTACGAACGCTACTCGAACGTGAGCATTCTGTTTCCTTTCCGTTCGAACGCGTTTACGAACGCTACTCGAACGTGAGCATTCTGTTTCACTTCCGTTCGAACGCGTTTACGAACGCTACTCGAACGTGTGCATTCTGTTTCATTTCCGTTCGAACGCGTTTACGAACGCTACTCGAACGTGAGCATTCTGTTTCATTTTCGTTCGAACGCGTTTACGAACGCTACACGAACGTGCACACACTGAACTGAGTCTGTCTTATTATATTCATGCATAATTGCCTATCGGTTGATCTTTCTTATGCAAATGTTTCAATGTATTACCATTCATATGCTCGTGTCATGATAACATTTGAGTATTATTTCTTGCGGTATATCGGATGGAAACCCAGACGTAAATTCCGTAGCCGATTCCGAATGGACGGTAGTGCGGTCTGTACTTGGGCTACAATTCCACGTACCACTTGGAAAAATGCTCATATGTGTGCTTGTATGGTTACCATGTGTGCTTGTATGGTTAGTATGTGCGCTTGTGTTTTTCTGAATATGATATGCAAGTAAAGATGTATGTTAGCTGCTATCTTGATATATGTTAAGCATGCAATCTATATATGAAATACATGTATATTTAGGCACATATTTTATTTTATAAATGTGAATTTAGAAGCATGATACCTCTAGAAATAATTGTTACTTCAGCTTGTTAAATTATTATATAAATCCTTTCATTACAAGTGACATAAGTAAGGGACCATTCCGAACCCAACGGTTTGAGGTCTTCCCTTGCGAGGGGTGAGTGCGGCCTTAAATCTTTGTCCCGGTTCACACCGGGTGGCGACTCATGTTATGTAATCCTTCCCAACTAGGCCGTGAGCCTAGGAACGGCGTCGCCCAGTTTTCTGTGTTCCCACAGATTGGACCAAAATGCAAAATCTGAAAAACTCTGGGCACCTCTCGGTAATTTGAAAATATTAGGATTTTTTGTTGCCAGCTTGTTTTTTGATGTATTGGACATGTATAAATCAATTTGGGAGTAATTTGAAATCACTTAAATTTGTAATTGAAAAATTATGACTAAAATGACCAAAATGTAAAAGTTTGGGGTCTCTGTTAGACAATTATGACCCATAGCGTCACTATTGTAAAAGACATTGTGGTTTTTGTACAAATTAACTATGTAGCAATGGAAATTGCATTTTATCATTTTGTAATTTGATTACTTAAATATATAAATGATAAAATTCCTTATGATTAGTTCCAGATTATAAGATATGAGACAGTATCAATCCATAAAGGTTTAATCATTAAATATCCCTAGTCATAGTATTATCGAGATTGGACATCGATAATGCGGAATAGACTAGTATTGCACTTGTGCATGTTATGGAAGCGTAACGACATAGTTCTCATATATTTAAGTATTGGATACTTATGCAAGTATGATAAGAGGTTGTGTTTACCGATGGTATGGAAACAGCTTCGCTCTGGATAGACCCCGCAGAATCCCATTGGTAGTATGACTATGTGTCTATGGGAATCCGCATCAGGGTAGGTGTATTTGGTCTTAACCTGATACTTGCATCGCTAGTACTTGTGTCAATCAATACGCTTTGGTTTTGGTCGTCTGACTTTAACAGGTTCTGTGTATGCCTCTTCTGGGTTTATTGAGAATTGTAGTGTATTGGGTGTGATGTCAAGATGGAAGTATCACTTCAGTCATATGGAGATGATGATCACGCAGGGATACATAACTGGTAATCTAAATTGGTTGCAACCATCGGATTAAAATGACATGGTCATGATTATCCGATTAAAGAGACTAGTTGCTTGTAATCCGATATATGCTTCGTACGGGGCAGACACAATTCCAGCCTCAGGCATTGCATGTGACATCCGATACTAGATCGCAATATGCAATACTATGTATACTACGCCTGATAATAGATTATATATTCCATTAAGAATATTTCTGGAGAATTGGGTATGCACGGTGCTTTGCTAGAAGCCAACCATGTCTCGTAAATGGTAAAAATATAGTATGAGGTACGTACGTGTTCGGATAGTCTGACGATCGAATTTACTGCCAACATATCCAGGGATCTCTTGGGTCGCTTCCTGAAGATTCACCGATGACATATGATTAGAACATAATTAATCTGTGATTAATTACGGAGAGATTTTATCTAGGATAAAATACAATTTGAAGAGAGAGAACGATTAATTTGGAATTAATCGATAAAATAATATATTCTATATATTTAACGAACTTAGATATCAACGCGGAATTAAAATTAGATTTTAATTCGGGCAAACGAATTAATTTAGAATTAATTCACGAGCGACGTGAATAGTAATTTTCTTGGCATAATTATTTAATTAAATTGATTTAATTATGTCGCAACAGAAAGTTCGTTAATTCAAAATTAGCGAACCTGAACCCGAGAGTGTTTGCGGGTCCACTCAGATTTTGAATCAAGTGGGGCCCACATGTCACATCATTTGTCACTTTAAGTGATGGGTTTTGGTGAGTTGGTGAAGCTTGCTTGTATTTCGCACAAGTTGAAAAGGTGATGGCATGAAAGACATATACCAAATATTTGGTATATCTTGGATTTGATTTTAGAAATCATTTTAACAAGTCAACACACTCACTTCCTCTCATCTCTCATTCACGCCACTTTTGAAGCAAATACTCTATCCCCATTTTCTTCCATTGCCGTGAGCTTAAGGAGGAAGTAGAAGATTTTGTTGCAAACTTTTCTTAGAGCTAGCACTCAAATGGATCATTCAAAGGTGATAGGGAAGCCATCCCAAAAGCTTGGAATCAAGATCAAAGGCTTGGAGCTTGTAGATCAACATTCAAAGACCACTTGGCCGAATTCTTGGAGGAATTTTTTTTTCAATTGACGCATCCTAAATCCGTTCATTGTAAGTATGATTCCGCCATACTTCTTTTATGTAGTCACATGTTTTATGCTTAAATATGATCTTGGGAATGCCTTAGAAATCAAAATTGTATCATGGAGCCTAATTTGAGCATGAAAAAGATTAGGGTAAAATTTGGGTAAATTGGATTTGAGCATGATTTAACCAAATTGTTTGTTTGAGCATGCTTGTATATGGATAACTTGGAGTTATATATGATCAATTTTATGAAAAATTAATTGGATCAATTTTTACCCAAAATGTTGGCTTGGCCGAATGTTATATGCCCTAAATAGTCATGGTATTTTTTGTTCTTTTGATCATTGGATGAGTTTGAAGACTTGGGAAATGTTGATTTGAGACTCAATTGGATTGAAATCGGAATCAGACAATAAACCCTACTAATGTCGTGAGCTATATAGCATGAAATGAGATGATTTTTTTTTCAATAATGTTGGACATGTGTTGAACAAATTAAAGCATGATTAATTAAGTAAATTGATATTTCAGAAATGTTAATTTAGATAATTAATTAATGTAATACACTTTAATTAATTAAATTATGAAATTCGGAATTTGAAAATTTAATTAGTGGGCTTAATTTAGAATTGGGCTTAAAATGTTGTATTTGGGCCTAATGGGCTTGGTTGGGCCAAGTTAGTTTAGGTCAATTGGATTGGATCCAAATTGGGCCTAAATCATTCCATTAAGTCCAAATATGACAAATGAGCCTTTTATGTTTAATTGGGCCTTATGGACCGAAATTGGTTTCTTGGCAAATAGGGTGATTCTTTGATTGGGCTTTGGTATTTGGGTTTGATCCATATTGACCAAAGTCCATACCTTAAGAAATTAATTGAAAGCCCATTGGACTTTAATTAAACTACATTGGATTTTAATTGGGCTTTGAGACCCATTTAGATTAGATTTGGAATCTAAGTCGTAAAGGCACATTAAAAATTGTAGTTATTTAATTTGGAATTAAATATAGAATTAGTATTGAATACGAATTAAATTAGATTTAAATTGTAGTTCGATATAATTCAAGAATTCGTACTTTGAGTACTTATTCACAAACGAGTTAGACTCGCGAAAATCAAATCGTTGTTTGAACATTGGATGATCACTTTATTCGAGATTAATTAATTGGATTAGATTGATTGAATAACATGCTTGTGTGAATACATGGATGTGTTGAATGAATAATGTATATCAGATGGATATTAGAGGGGAAAAGGCAATTTTGGAAATTGTTGTAAATTTAGAATTTATTAAATTGGACTTGCGTGTCCAGCCTTATTTCTCTTGATTCTTTGTATTTCTCTTCTCACCTAATTCCCCTCAATGTTAATGAGGTTTCTTTAATTATATTACGTAATTGGGTAGAAGTAAGAATAGTGCTAGCGGGGGAGAGGAAATGTAGTGATTTGTTCTAGGAATAATCTGTGAGATATCCATCCGCATATCGTTATTAATTTATTTTCGCGCCTTATTATGCTTTTAGAATGCATGCTTAAGGGTGTATGATGAGACCTAACAAAGATAATAAATTGGTTGCCAATTTACGCGAAAAACCCTCAATAAATATTAAGTGTTTTCCTTCCATGAGTGATTCTTACTCAAGATCCAAGATTGGCACTGGTTTGTTGGCCAAAGTCAAGACTTTGTCCATCGCGGATGTGTTTGAATCATGAAGGCTTTGTTGCATATCGTGTGTCTTGTCCAATTGTGATTTGTTGGCCAAAGTCAAGATCACTTCTTGTCCATCGACATCGATTACGAAGCTTTCCAAAGTCAATGGGTTCCGCTAACTGGAATCATTAAGCTTGTTATGCCAAAGCCAAGGCTTAGTTGATTCAGAGGAAAAAGGTTAGGAAAATATATTAGATATATTGGCATATATATTGTATATACGTTTCGAACTTGAAGGTCCACCTACCAGATCTAGGAATTGGATGAGATCCAATTGATCTTAGAGATTTACCTAGTTAAATATCATACAACTTGTTGGCCAAAGTCAAGGTTGTGTGTTATTTAACGGGATCCTAGCCCACTAGGAAACTAGATTTCCCGAGTACTCAACAGAGGGTTAGAGGCTCGCCGAAAAATAGTGGGAGGCTAGTATTGAATTTGCAATTACGTTCAAATACTTAGCTTTACGCGCTTTCAAATTATTTCGTCAATTATTTTATTAGTTGGACTAATATTTTTTTTTTCTTGTAACAGTTAGACTGTACCCATACATCGTTAATCGAATAGTGGAATATTGCGGTTAAGATGACAGGAAAGTTAAGCATTAGGGATATTGTCATGAGCGACAACGTCTTTAATGGCACAAACTTTCAAGACTGGGATATGAATCTCAGAATTATTCTGGGATCCTAGAAGTTACTCTACACTATAGAGCGACCTCTTGGGCCTAAGCCCCGACCCGATCAGTTGCTTGAGCTAGAGCTTTGGAAGACTCATAGCGATGACAATGCGACTGCTCAATCGGTAATGCTTGCCGCTATGACTCTGTAATTCCGTCGTCAAAACAAGGGGTTGGATCCCTATGAGATGATGGCGAAATTGCATGATCTTCACCGATCTAACCTTAGATCGCAAATATATGAGTTGCAGAAGAAGCTCTTCTGGCTCGAATGTCAGAGGGTACGTCTGTTGAGCACCATGTGTCACAGATGATGCTGACATGAGCAACTCGGACAGATGGGCATAGTCTTCGAGGCTGAGACTTCAGTAGATTTGATCCTACAGTCTCTCCCCGACACTTGGAGTGGGTTCATCATGAACTACAACATGTTGAACCAAGACCAAACTCTCGGAGATTGATGTCCACTTTGCGTGAGGCAGAAAATGAGCTCCTTAGGGCAAGAAATGTGAGGCGCACTATGCTTCAACATCTCAGACTCGAGGGCTTGGCCCAAGGCGACTGGAGGTGTTAAGAAGAAGAAGCATAAGAAGAAGGGCAAGGCTAAATCGTCAAAGGGTTCTGGGAAACCTAAGGACAAATCCCAAGATATTTGTCTCCAGTACGGGAAGCGGGGTCACTGGAAGCGTGACTACCGCGAGTACAAGGCACACATGAAGGAAATAAAAGCGGGCAAGGCACCGGCTTCAGGTATGTTTGTTATAGAAATAAACATGTCTACTACAAGATTTAAAAATTGGATTTTTTATTCTGGTTGTGGAACTCATATATGTACTGATGTGCAGGATCTGCAGATTAGCATGAGACTGGCCTCAGGAAAGATTGACCTCCGCGTTGGAAATGGACACGAGACACCGTTTTGGCCGTTGGCTCTTTTGTTTTGGAACTGCCCTCGGGGCATGTACTTAAACTTACAGACTGTTATTATTACCTAGTTTGACTAGGAATATTATTTCTGTATCTATGTTAGCCCAATGTGGGTATACTTTTGTATTTAGAAACACTGGGTGTTTTTTGTATAAAAATGATATGAAAATTTGCACTGCTGATGTAAATAATGGTCTATATATTTTGAATATGAATCAATCTCAAATATATAATGTAATAAACAAAAGGCTTAAAGTAAGTAACAAAGATGAAACTTACATGTGGCATTGTCGTCTGGGACATATAAACAAGACACGTATATCCATACTTTTGAAGAGTGGGTACTTGGACGGATTTGATCCAAATTCATATGACGTATGCGAATCTTGTTTATTAGGCAAGATGCCTAAATCACCTTTTAGCGGTAAAGGTACATGTGCCATCGAACTGTTAGCCCTTGTTCATAGTGACGTTTGGGGGCCATGTCTAGCCAGGCTAGAGGTGGATATGAATACTTTGTAACCTTTACGGATGATGCATCACGTTATGGTTATGTGTATCTTATGAGACACAAGTCAGAAACTTTTGAGAAATTCAAAGAGTTTCGACACGAAGTAGAAAATCAGACTGGAACAAAGTATTAAGACATTACGGTCGGACCGTGGTGGCGAATACTTGAGCAATGAGTTTCTTGATTACTTGAAAGAATATGGTATTCTTTCACAGTGGACTCCTCCAGAAACACCGCAATTAAACGATGTGTCCGAACGGAGAAACCAAACTTTGTTAGATATGGTAAGGTCTATGATGAGTCGCACAGAGCTACCTATTTCCTTCTTGGGATATGCATTGAACAATGCAATACTTATTTTAAATAAGGTTCTGTCAAAGTCTGTTCAACAGACTCCGTATGAAATATGGACAGGAAAGAAATCGGGTTTCTCATTCCTGATGATTTGGGGTTGCTGGGCATACGTCAAACATTTGGAAGGTACCAAACTTGAACCCAAATCGGATAAATGCCTATTTGTAGGATATCCTAGGGAAACTAAAGGATATTACTTCTATCACCCACAATAGAACAAAGTATGTGTTGCTCTACATGCAGTTTTTTTTAGAAGGAATTCCTAAATGCAATGATAAGTGGGAGGAAGGTAGAACTCAAAAAAAATCGGAGTAATACTGTTCCTAGCACATAATCCTTATCGAAACATGAATAGTCCATCAGGGATGAGACTGTACCACAATCTTCGAATACACAAGGACCGCGTAGGTTGGAGAGAGTCAGAAAACAACCTGAGAGGTATGGGTTTTTGATCTCACCTCATGTGGATATTAATCTTATTGAGGAAGACGAGCCGGCTACGTATGAGGAAGCGATACAAGGTATCGACTCCAGTTTATGGCAAGATTCCCTGAATTCCGAAAAGGATTCCATGTACACCAACCAAGTTTGGACACTGGTTGATGCACCAGAAGGCGTAAAGCCTATTGGTTGCAAATGGATCTTCAAGAGGAAGACCGACATGGATGGAAACATACAAATGTACAAAGCTAGGCTTGTAGCGAAAGGGTATCGTCAACGACATGGTGTCGATTACGACAAAACTTTTTCACCTGTTGCCATGATTAAATCCATTCGGATAATGCTTGCTATTACTGCATATTTCGATTACGAGATATGGCAGATGGATTTCAAAACCGCTTTCCTTAACGAAAACCTTTTGGAGGATGTTTATATGCAACAGCCTGAAGGTTTTGTCGTACCAAAACTACAAACAAGGTTTGTAAGTTAAATCGATCCATTTATGGATTGAAGTAAGCATCATGTTCTTGGAACCAATGTTTTGATGAGATCATAAAATAATATGATTTCGTTCAAAACAAGGATGATCCTTGTGTATATAAGAAGGTTAGTGGGAGTGTACTAACATTCATTGTCCTTTACGTTGATGATGTAATGCTATTGGCAATGACATTCCCATGTTAACATCGGTGAAAGCTTGGCTTCATTAAAATTCTCAATGAAGGATCTGAGAGAAGCAGCCTTTATTCTAGGAATAAAGATCTATCGGGATAGATCTAGAAAGCTGCTTGGACTCTCCCAGAGTACGTACATTGACAAAGTGTTAAAGAGATTCAACATGGATCAGTCCAAGAGGGGACTGTTGCCAGTGTCACATGTCGTCACTCTATCTAAGGACATGTGTCCTAAAAATCAAGATGAGAGAGATAACATGAGTCAGATATCGTTCGACTCGGCAGTCAGATCGATCATGTATGCCATGATATGTATGCGACCTGATGTCTGGTATGCTTTGAGCATGTGTAGTCGCTATCAGGCCGATCCAGGTGATAGTCACTGGATGGAGGTTAAGAATATCCTTAAGTATCTTAGAAGAACTAAGGATGCTTTCTTAATCTATGGAGATGGAGAACTTGAGGTAACTGGGTTTACCGATGAAAGTTTCCAAACGGATAAAGACGACTGCAAGTCACAATCTGGGTACATATTTTGTTTGAATAACGGAGCAGTAAGCTGGAAATCTTCCAAGCAAGAGACTGTTGCCGATTCAACAACAGAAGCGGAGTATATTGCTGCAGCTGAAGCAGCAAAAGAGGCAGTTTGGATATGTAAATTCCTAATTGGATTAGGAGTAGTTCCGTTAACAGCTGAGCCCGTTTCATTGTATTGTGAAAATAACGGGGCTATAGCGCAGGCTAAGGAATCACAGTCTCATCAACAATCCAAGCATGTTCTTCGACGTTTCCATCTGATTCGTGAGATCATACATCATGGCGATGTGAAGATCGAGAAGGTCGCATCAGAGGATAACATTGCAGATCCGCTGACGAAGCTATTCCTCAGCAAAATTTTGAGCGACATGTACATAATTCATGAATTAGATGCTTGAGTGACTGGCTATAGGCCAAGTGGGAGATTGTTAGACAATTATGACCCATAGCGTCACTATTTGTAAAAGACATTGTGGTTATTATACAAATTAACTATGTAGCAAAGGAAATTGCATTTTATCATTTTTTAATTTGATTACTTAAATATATAAATGATAAAAGTCCTTATGATTAGTTCCGGATTATAAGATATGAGACAATATCAATCCATAAAGGTTTGATCATTAAATATCCCTAGTCGTATTATTATCGAGATTGGACATCGATAATACGGAATAGACTAGTATTGTACTTGTGCGTGTTATGGAAGCGTAACGACATAGTTCTCATATATTTAAGTATTGGATACTTATGCAAGTGTGATAGGAGGTTGTGTTTACCGATGGTATGGAAACAGCTTCGCTCTGGATAGACCCCGCAGAATCCCATTGGTAGTATGGCTATGTGTCTATGGGAATCCGCATCAGGGTAGGTGTATTTGGTCTTAACATGAGACTTGCATCGCTAGTACTTGCGACAATCAATACGCTTTGGTTTTGGTCGTCCAGGACTTTAATAGGTTTTGTGTACGCCTATTCTGGGTTTATTGAGAATCGTAATGTATTGGGTATGATGTCAAGATGGAAGTATCACTTCAGTCGTATGGAGATGATGATCACGCAAGGGATATAGAACTGGTAATCTAAATTGGTTGCAACAATCGGGATAATATGACATGGTCATGATTATCCGATTAAAGAGACTAGTTGCTTGTAATCCGATATATGCTTCGTACGGGGCAGACACTATTCCAGCCTCAGGCCTTGCATGTGACATCCGATACTAGATCGCAATACGCAATACTATGTATACTACGCCTGATATAGATTATATATTCCATTAAGAATATTTCTGGAGAATTGGGTAGGCACGGTGCTTTGCTAGAAGACAACCATGTCTCGAAAATCGGTAAAAATGTAGTACGAGGTACGTACGTGTTCGGATAGTTCGACGATCGAATTTACTGCCAACATATCCAGGGATCTCTTGGGTCGCTTCCCGAAGATTCACCGATGACGTATGATTCGAACATAATTAATTTGGGATTAATTACAGACAATTTGAAGAGAGAGAACGATTAATTTGGAATTAATCGATAAAATAATATATTCGATATATTTAACGAAATTAGTTTTCGACGCGGAATTAAAATTAGATTTTAATTCGGGCAAACGAATTAATTTAGAATTAATTCGCGAGCGACGTGAATAGTAATTTTGCTTGGCATAATTATTTAATTAAATTTGATTTAATTACGTCGCAACGGAAAGTTCGTTAATTCGGAATTATCGAACCCGAACCTGGGAGTGTTTGCGGGTCCACTCAATTTTGAATCAAGTGGGGGCCACATGTCACATCACAAGTTACATCACTTGTCACTTTAAGTGATGGATTTTTGTGAGTTGGTGAAGCTTGCTTGTATTTCACACAAGTTTAAAAGGTTGATGGCATGAAAGACCTATACCAAGTATTTGGTATATGTTGGATTTGATTTTAGAAATCATTTTAACAAGTCAACATACTCACTTCCTCTCATCTCTCATTCACACCACTTTTGAAGCAAATACTCTCTCCCCATTTTCTTCCATTGCCGTGAGCTTAAGGAGGAATAAGAAGATTTTGTTGCAAAATTTTCTTAGAGCTAGCATTCAAAAGGATCATTCAAAGGTGATAGAGAAACCATCCCAAAAGCTTGGAATCAAGATCAAAGGCTTGGAGCTTGTAAATCAACATTAAAATACCACTTTGGCCGAATTCTTGGAGGAATTTTTTTTTCAATTTGACGCATCCTAAATCCGTTCATTGTAAGTATGATTCCGCCATACTTCTTTTATGTATTCACATGTTTTATGCTTAAATATGATCTTAGGAATGCCTTAGAAATCAACAGTCTCACGAAAATTAAGTTTAAGTATTGAGTAATTAGAATAAATAAGTTTATTTTAATTGCTCAAGAAAAATTATTGAAATAGGAAAATTTTGATTTTCCACGTTCCACTGCGTTACCCAAATTTGACCCCTAAGAACCCCAACAAAATGATATCAGAGCGAGTCTGATTCTAAACACATGATATTATTATGCCTTTAAATTTAATGTTTAATCTAATCTTTACTATATACATGCATGTGTTTATTTAATTTGATTAAATAAAGTAGATAGCATCTTTTGCGGAAAATCCTTATTTGTAAATAAGGTTTATTTTTAATATGTATTTGATGTTGGACAATTATGACCCATAGCGTCACTATTTGTACAGATCATGGTGTTGTTGTACAAATTAACTATGTGACAAATGAGATTGCTCTCTTATCATTTGTGATTAGATCACCAAGATATATAAATGATAGGAGGTCCATATGATTTTTTCCTGGATTGAGATGATATGAGACAGTATCAATCCACGAAGGATAAATCATTAAATATCCCTAGTCAGAGTATTATCGAGATTGGACATCGATAATGCGTAAAAGACTAATATTACACTTGTGCGCGTTGTGAGGGCATAACAGTATAGTTCTCATATATTTGGGTATAGGATACTCATACAAGTGTAATAGGAGGTTGTGTTTACCGATGGTACGGGAAACAGCTTCGCTCCGGATAGACCCTCTCGGAATTCCATTGGTAGTATGACTATGTGTCTATGGAAGTCCGAAATTAGGGTAGGTGTATTTTGTCTTAACCTGAGACTTGCACCGCTAATACTTGCGACAATCAATATACTTTGGTTTTGGTCGTCCAGGGCTTTAACAGGTTCTTTGTACGCCTCTGCTGGGTATATTGAGAATCGTAGTGTGTTGGGTGTGATGTCAAGACGGAAGTATCACTCTAGTCATAGTGGAGATGATGGTCACGTAGGATACGGAACTGGTTCTCTTATGTACAGCAGTCATCGGGATAAAATGACAAGGTCATGTTTATTCGATTATAGAGACTAGTTACCAGACATCCGACATGTGCTTCGTACGGGGCATACACAATTCCAGCCCCAGGCCTAGCACGTGACATTCGATACTGGATCGAAATACGCAATACTACGTATACTACACCTGATATAGATCGTTTATTCCTGTAAGCATATTTCTGGAGAATTGGGTAGGCATGGCGATTTGCTAGAAGCCAACCTTGTCTTGTAAATCGGTACAAACGTAGTACTAGGTACTTACGTGTTCGGATAGTCCGACGACCGTATTTACTGCCAACATATCCGGGGATCTCATGGGTCGCTTCCCAAAGATTCATCGATGACGTATAACTCGCACTTTATTAATTTGGGATTAATTAGATGAGAGAGAAAATTAATCTGGGATTAATTACAGAGATATTTTATCTGGGATAAAATATTAATTAACAGAGATAACGATTAATTTAGAATTAATCGATTAAATAATATATTCGATATATTATACGAAATTAGATTTCAACGCAGAATTAAAATTAGATTTTAATTCGGGCAAACGAATTAATTTAGAATTAATTCGCGAGTGACGTGAATAGTAATTTTGCTTGGCATAATTATTTAATTAAATTTGATTTAATTACGTCGCAACGGAAAGTTCGTTAATTCGGAATTAGCGAACCCAAGCCCGGGAGTGTTTGCGGGTCCACTCAGATTTTGAATCAAGTCGGGACCACATGTCACATCACAAGTTACATCACTTGTCACTTTAAGTGATGGGTTTTGGTGAGTTGGTGAAGCTTGCTTGTATGTCACACAAGTTGAAAAGGTTGATGGCATGAAAGACCTATACCAAATATTTGGTATATCTTGGATTTGATTTTAGAAATCATTTTAACAAGTCAACATACTCACTTCCTCTCATCTCTCATTCACACCACTTTTGAAGCAAATACTCTCTCCCCATTTTCTTCCATTGTCGCTTAAGGAGGAAGAAGAAGATTTTGTTGCAAAATTTTCTTAGAGCTAGCACTCAAAAGGATCATTCAAAGGTGATAGGGAAACCATCCCAAAAGCTTGGAATCAATATCAAAGGCTTGGAGCTTGTAAATCAACATTCAAAGACCACCTTGGCCGAATTCTTGGAGGAATGTTTTTTTCAATTTGACGCATCCTAAATCCGTTCATTGTAAGTATGATTCCGCCATACTTCTTTTATGTATTCACATGTTTTATGCTTAAATATGATCTTAGGAACGCCTTAGAAATCAACAGTCTCACGACAATTAAGTTTAAGTATTGAGTAATTAGAATAAATAAGTTTATTTTAATTGCTCAAGAAAAATTATTGAAATAGGAAAATTTTGATTTTCCACGTTCCACTGCGTTACCCAAATTTGACCCCTAAGAACCCCAACAAAATGATATCAGAGCGAGTCTGATTCTAAAAACATGATATTATTATGCCTTTAAATTTAATGTTTAATCTAATCTTTACTATATACATGCATGTGTTTATTTAATTTGATTAAATAAAGTAATAGCCTCTTTTGCGGAAAATCCCTATTTGTAAATAAGGTTTATTTTTAATATGTATTTGATGTTGGACAATTATGACCCATAACGTCACTATTTGTACAGATCATGGTGTTGTTGTACAAATTAACTATGTGACAAATGAGATTGCTCTCTTATCATTTGTGATTAGATCACAAAGATATATAAATGATAGGAGGTCCATATGATTTTTTCCTGGATTGAGATGATATGAGACAGTATCAATCCACGAAGGATAAATCATTAAATATCCCTAGTCAGAGTATTATCGAGATTGGACATCGATAATGCGTAAAAGACTAGTATTACACTTGTGCGCGTTGTGAGGGCATAACGGTATAGTTCTCATATATTTGGGTATAGGATACTCATACAAGTGTAATAGGAGGTTGTGTTACCGATGGTATGAGAAACAGCTTCGCTCTGGATAGACCCTCTCGGAATTCCATTGGTGGTATGACTATGTGTCTATGGAAGTCCGAAATCAGGGTAGGTGTATTTGGTCTTAACCTGAGACTTGCACCGCTAATACTTGCGACAATCAATATACTTTGGTTTTGGTCGTCCAGGGCTTTAACAGGTTCTGTGTACGCCTCTGCTGGGTATATTAAGAATCGTAGTGTGTTGGGTGTGATGTCAAGACGGAAGTATCACTCCAGTCATAGTGGAGATGATGGTCACGTAGGATACGGAACTGGTTCTCTTATGTACTGCAGTCATCGGGATAAAATGACAAGGTCATGTTTATCCGATTTTAGAGAATAGTTACCAGACATCCGACATGTGCTTCGTACGGGGCAGACACAATTCCAGCCCCAGGCCTAGCATGTGACATCCGATACTGGATCGAAATACGCAATACTAAGTATACTACGTATACTACGCCTGATATAGATCGCTTATTCCTGTAAGCATATTTCTGGAGAATTGGGTAGGCATGGCGCTTTGCTAGAAGCCAACCTTGTCTTGTAAATCAGTACAAACGTAGTAGTGGGTACTTACGTGTTCGGATATTCCGACAACCGTATTTACTGCCAACATATCCGGGGATCTCATGGGTCGCTTCCCAAAGATTCACCGATGACGTATGACTCGCACTTTATTAATCTGGGATTAATTAGATGAGAGAGAAAATTAATCTGAGATTAATTACGGAGATATTTTATCTGGGATAAAATTTTAATTAACAGAGATAACGATTAATTTAGAATTAATCGATTAAATAATATATTCGATATATTATACGAAATTAGATTTCGACGCGGAATTAAAATTAGATTTTAATTCAGGCGAACGAATTAATTTAGAATTAATTCGTTAGCGACGTGAATAGTGATTTCACTAGGCATAATCATTTAATTACGTGGCAACGGAAAATTCGTTAATTTGGAATTAGCGAACCCGAGCCCGAGAATGTTTGCGAGCGCATTCGCATTTCGAATTCGAGTGCGGCACACATATCACATCAAGCGTCAAGTCCCTAGTCACATCTAACGTCACATCATTCGTCAATCATGTGATGGATGTCTTTCACTTTGAGTGATTGACACCAATCACTATTCATTGATTGATGGGAGTTGATGTTGATAGTTTGCAAGCTTTTATTGTTTGACTTTGAAAGCCAAATTTTTGGTAAATCATTTATTGATTTTTTGAAAATGAATTATGTGTATTAGATACACAAATCTAACAAACCAACACACTTCAATTCTCTCTCTCTTTTCACGGTTTGGAGCCAAAAACTTTATCTCTCTCTCACGCCCATTTGGGCTATTTCTTCCTTCTGTTTTCTGTCTTGACCGAGAACTAAAGGAGAAGCTAGGGAAATTTGTGGCAAATTTCTTGAGTTCTAGCACACATATGAGCCATACAAAGGTGATAGGGAACTCACTTCATGAGCTTGGAATCACCATCAACCAAAGCTTGGAGCTTGGAGCAACAATGGAGATCACCAAAGCCGATTTTGAGGACTGAAAAATCTGCCACTGCCGTGACTTGGAGGAGGTAGAAAATTGATTTTTGTTGTCCACCGCATCGTCTCAACCGATCGATGTAAGTATTCTGCAACTTCGTTGATTGTATTCACATGTGTTTTTATGTTTGTTATTCGATCCTTGGGACTATAGAACTCCAACAATTGGTATCAAAGCGGATTAAAAGCATGAAATTTGATTTAGGGCTTAAAATTGGGTAAATTGTATTTGAGCATGATTTAATGAAATTGGATGATTTAGTATGCTTAAATGTGTTTTAATTGAAGATTGATTGGATCAATTTCAAGAAAAATTGTTTGGAACAAATTTCCCCAAATATCTTAGCTTGGCCGAGAATGAGCATTCCCTAAATTGTCTTGGAATTTTATTTTTTGATTCATTGGATGACTTGAAAACAATTGAGAATGTTGATTTAATGTTAAATTGGATTCAATTGGATTGGATTTGAAATTGGACATAAAATCCCCTCCAAAGCCGAGACATATATAGCATGAAATGGGTTTGATTTTTGTTAAATTGTGTTGGACATGATTTAATGTTAATAAGCATGATTAATTAGACAAATTTGTGTTTTGGAAATATTGATTTGGGTAATTAATTATGTAATACACTTTAGTTTAATTAAATTTTGAAATTGGAATTTTTGTTATTTAATTAAATGGGTTTAAATTGGATTTGGGCTTGTAATGTTGTAAATGGGCTAATTGGGCTTGGTTGTACCAAGTTAGGTTTAGGCTAAATTGGTTGGATCCAATTGGGCCCAAAACCGCTTCCATAAAGTCCAAATGTGACTAATGGACCTTTAAAGTTTAATTGGGCCTAATGGGCCTAAATTGATTTCTAGGGTTATGGGGTTATTCCTTGATTGGGCTTTGGTTATTGGGTTTGACCCAAGTTGACCAAAAGTCCACGCCTTAAGAAATTAATTAACAGTCCATTGGACTTTAATTAAATTAACGTTGGACATTAATCGGGCTATGAGACCCGTAACGATTAAATTTGGAATTTAAGTCGTAAAGGTTTAATAAAAAAGTGTAGTATTTAATTTGGAATTAAATAGTGAATTAATATTAAATACATATTAAATTGGATTTAATGTTGTAGTTTAATTTAATTCAAGAATTCGTACTTTCAGTACTTAATCGCAAAACGAGTTTGACTCGAGCAAAATCAAATCGTTGTTTGAACATTGGATGGTCATTAATTATCAGATTAATTAATTGGATTAGATTGATTGATAAAATGCTTGTGTGATTACATGGTTGCGATGCATGAATAATGTATATCGGATGGATATTAGATGGGAGGGGCAATTTTAGAAATTGTTGTAATAAATTTGGAATTTATTAATTGCACCTGCGTGTCCAGCCTATTACCTCCATACTCTGTGTATTTCTCTTCTCACCTATTCCCCTCAATGTAAATGAGGTTTCTTTAGAAGTGTAGTGTAACGGGTAGAAGTAATACATGTGCTAGCGGGAGAGAGGAAAGTGAGAGATTTGATCTAGGATCAATGTGCTAAGTATCCATCCGCATATCATTATTATATTTATTTATACGTGCTTTATTATGTATTTAGAATTCATGTTTAAGGGTGTATGATGATGAGACCTTACCAATGATAATAAATTGGTTGCCAATTTGCACGCGAAAAACCCTCACAAAATATTAAGCGTTTTTCCTTCAATTGAGTGATTCTTACTCAAGATCCAAGACTGACATTGGTTTGTTGGCCAAAGTCAAGACCTTTGTCCGTCGAAGATGTGTTTGAATCATGAGAGCTTTGATCCATATGGGTGTCTTGTCCAAGTTGTGGTTTGTTGGCCAAAGTCAAGACCACTTCTTGTCCATCGACATTGATTACGAAGCTTTCCATGGTCAATGGGTTCCGCTTAACTAGGATCACTAAGTTTGTTGTGCCAAAGCCAAGGCTTAGTTGATTCAGAGGAAAAATGTTAGGCAATATATTGGATATATTGGCATATATAGGATATATGTTTCGGACTTGGATGTCCCCATACTGGATCTAGGAATTGGATGGGATCCAATTGATCTTAGAGATCTACCTAGTTAATTATCATACAATTTTTTTGCCAAAGTCAAGATTGTGTGACATTTAACGGGATCCTAGCCCACTAGGAAATACGGTTTCCCGAGTACTCGACAGAGGGTTAGAGGCTCGCCGAAAAATAGTGGGAGACAAGTATTAAATTTGCAATATTCGTTTAGTAACTTGCCATACGCGCTCATTTCAAATATCACGTCAAATAAATTAAATGTTAGTTAGACTAATATTTAAATGGTTGTTTTAATAAACAGTTGGACTGTATTCAAACTATTCATTTATAGTTGATTATATAATTGGATTATAGTAATCAATATATTTGATTTAATAAAAGTATAGTTGATTATGTAGTTGGACTATAATAATCATTATATTAAATAGTACCTGAAATCGTTGATTAAATAGTTGGACTATTAGAATCAAGATAAAATTGAAAGATTAACGTTTAAAACATAATCCTAGGGAAAATGTATTTACATGGTTTTATTTTCAAATTGGGAATAAAATATCAGGATAGTCCTGGAAACTAATAAGTTATTTTATTTGATAAAATAACGTCTTAGGCCTAAGCCCGGAGTTAAGCAAATAGTAGAGCATAATCTTTGGAAGATTTATGTGATGATAATTTTAGTGCTTAATCCATTAAGCTTGTCGCAGTAGACTCTTTAATTTCTTTGTCAGAACTAAGGGTTAAATCCTAAAGTATGATAATGAAATTGAAGGATCTTCATAAATCTATATTTAGATTTTAGAAGTACTAAATTGCAATACATAACTCTTAGAGAGTTAATGGCTATTCTCAAGGAGATAAAGCCAAAGTTTGCAATGAGGCAAGTAGCGCAAGACGCATCTTACTTCAATATTCTAGAAGGCCAAGGCTAGGCCGAACGCTTCTGAGTGTGGAAAAGGGCAAAGGCAAAATCATTATAATCTTCTGGGAAGATAAAGGACCTATCCCAAAATGTCTGCCTAAATGTAGCAAACGGGATCGCGGAAGCGTGACTGCCGTTTGGACAAAGCAGACATGAAGGAATTGAAGAACGGGCAAGGTTCTGACTTCAAATATGTTTGTCATAAAATATGTTCACTACTAGTATTGAAATTAGATTTTAAATACTTAGTGTGATACATAAATATGCGTTGATGTTCAGAATCTGCTATAAGCAGGATACTGACTTCAGATTGAGATTTATCTGCGAATCAGAAACGGGAAGTAAGTCGCTGTTTTAATCGTAGGTACCCATATTTAGGAACTACCCTTTGGGTTTGTACTTAAATTAGGAAACTGATATAATGTAACTAGTTTGACTAGAAACATTATCTCTATATCAGTGTTTATCCGTTGCGGATATACCTTTATATTTTAGAACACTAAAGTGTTTTATTTTATAAAGATTATATTGAGATAAACACATTAGATGTGAATAACAGAATTTATATTTTGAATATAAATATATCTCAAACATATAATATGACAAATAAATAGCTCAAACTGATTTGATCAGAAGAAACATATTGTGGTATTGTTGTCTAGGACACAATTTAAACAAGAATCGTATATCCACACTTTCGAAGAGTCGGTACTTGGACATATTTGATTCTATTCTAATAAAGTCTACGAATCTAGTTTATTGGGCAAAGTGCCTAAAACACATTTACTTGGTAAAAGTGCAAATGCCACCGATCTGATAGCCCTAGTTCATAGTGAAGCAAGTGGGCCCATGTCTAGCTAGGCTAGAGGTGGATATGAATATTTTTTGACCTTTACGGATGTGGCATCGCGTTATGGTTATGTGTTTCTTTAGAAACACAAATAGGAAACTTTTACAGTTTCGACACGAAGTAGACAAAGAGATCGGCTAAAGTATTAACCATCACGGTTAGATCATGATGAAAATACTTAAGCAATAAGTTTCTAAAATACTTGAAAGAGTATAGTATTCTTTCAATGAGGACTCCTCCCGGAACACGTCAATTTGACAGTGTGTCTAAAAGGATAAACCGAATTTTGTTGGACATGATAAGGTTAATCATGAGTCGCTCTGAGCTACCATTTCCTTCAACGGATACGCATAAACAGTGCAGAACTTATTTTGAATAAGGTTCCATAAAAATCAGTTTGACAGACTTCATATTAAATATGAACAGGAAAGAAACCGGGTTTCTCATTCCTGAAGATTTGGGATGCTAGGCATATGTTTGGATGATACCAAACTAGAACCCAAATTGGATAACTGCCAATTGTAGGTTATCCTAGGGATACCAAAGTATAGTACTTATACAAATCACAAGAGAACAATGTAATTGTTGCTCACCATGCGGTTTTCCTAAGAGCAATACCTATATGCAGTGGTAAGTGGGAGGATAGTAAAACTCGATGAAAATCGGAGTAATACTATTCCAGGCACCAATTCCTTAATGGAACACAAATAGTTCATTAAGGATGAAACTATACCAGTAATCTTCGAATACACAAGAACCACGTAAGTCAGAGAGAGTCAGAAAAATAACATGGGGTATGGGTTTCTGATCTCACCTCATAAAGATGTCAATCTTATTGAGGAACACCAACTGACTACGTATGAGGAAGTGATACAAGGTATCAACTCCCTAATTATGGCAAAGTGCCATGTGTCCGAAATGGATTCCATGTATACCAACTATGTTTAGACACTAGTTGTTATACCGCAAGGCATTGTGCCTATTGGTATTATATAAGTCTTCAAGGAAGACATACATGGATGGCAACATACCAACGTATTAAGTTAGGCTTGTAGCGAAAAGATATCGTTATCAACATTCTGTCGATTACGACGAAATCTTTTACCTGTTGCCACGGTAAATCCATTTGGATAATGCTTGCTTAAGCTACATGTTTCATTTATGAAATATGACAGCTGAACGAGAAAATCGCTTTCCTTAAACGGAAACCTTTTGGAGGATGTTTACAACATCCTGTCGGTTTTGTCGTAACAAACTAGAAAACAATGTTTGCAGGTTATTCGATCCATGTTTGGATTGAAGTAAGCATAGGTTCTTAGAATTATCATTTTGATGTAATCATAATTGTTTATGATTTAATTCAAAACGAAATGATTCTTGTGTATATAAGAGGGTTTTCCTATAAAATAATGATAACATGTCATTTCTTGGAAATGATATTCCCATAATTACAATCGATGAAAGCTTGGCTTTCGAGAAAATTCTCCGTAGAATTCTTGGGAGAAACAACCTTTATTCTAGGAATAAAGATCTACTGGGATAGATTTAAAGTTGTTTACACTCTTCGAGAACCCGTACATTAAAAATGTACGCGACCTGGTGTCTCATACGCTTTGAGCATATGGATTCACAAATAGGCCAATTCAAGTGATGGTCACTGGATTGATATTAAGAACATCCGTTAGTTTCTTAGAGAACTGAGGATGTTGTCTTAAACTATGGAGAAGGAGAACTTGAAGTGACTGGGATCACCGCTGCAAGTTTCCTAACTGATTAAACGACTATAAGTCAAAACGGTACTATACAGTTTGAATAACGGAACAGTGAGCTGGAAATCTTCCAAGCAAGATACTGTTACCGAATAAACAACAGATGCGGGTTATTGCTGCTGATGAGGCAGCAATAGAAGCAATTTGGGTCGATAATAAATCTAATTAGATTAGATATAATTCTGTTAGCAGCTGAGCTAGGCTTCAGGGCAGCTAAAGAATTAACGGTCTCATCAACGATCCAGATACATACTTCGACTATCATCTGATTCGTTCGAATAATACATCGTGGCGATGTGATGATCGTATAAATCGCATCAGATGATAATCATACAAATCCACTGACGAAAGCATTTTCTCACCAGTTTGAGCGAACCGTACATAGTTCGGGTGTAGGACAGTCGAGTGACTGGCTATAGGCCAAGTGGGAGATTGTTGGACAATTATGACCCATAGCGTCACTATTTGTACAGATCATGGTGTTGTTGTACAAATTAACTATGTGACAAAGGAGATTGCTCTCTTATCATTTGTGATTAGATCACCAAGATATATAAATGATATGAGGTCCATATGATTTGTTCCTGGATTGAGATGATATGAGACAGTATCAATCCACGAAGGATAAATCATTAAAAAACCATAGTCAGAGTATTATCGAGATTGGACATCGATAATGCGTAAAAGACTAGTATTACACTTGTGCGTGTTGTGAGGGCATAACGGTATAGTTCTCATATATTTGGGTATAGAATACTCATGCAAGTGTAATAGGAGGTTGTGTTTACCGATGGTACGAGAAACAGCTTCGCTCTGGATAGACCCTCTCGGAATTCCATTGGTAGTATGACTATGTGTCTATGGAAGTCCGAAATCAGGGTAAGTGTATTTGGTCTTAACCTGAGACTTGCACCGCTAATACTTGCGACAATCAATATACTTTGGTTTTGATCGTCCAGAGCTTTAACCGGTTTCTGTGTACGCCTCTTCTGGGTATATCGAGAATCGTTGTGTGTTCGGTGTGATGTCAAGACGGAAGTATCACTCCAGTCATAGTGGAGATGATGGTCACGTAGGATACGAAACTGGTTCTCTTATGTACTGCAGTCATCGGGATAAAATGACAAGGTCATGTTTATTCGATTATAGAGACTAGTTACCAGACATCCGACATGTGCTTCGTACGGGGCAGACACAATTCCAGCCCCAGGCCTAGCACGTGACATCCGATACTGGATCGAAATACGCAATACTACGTATACTACGCCTGATATAGATCGCTTATTCCTGTAAGCATATTTCTGGAGAATTGGGTAGGCATGACGCTTTGCTAGAAGCCAACCATGTCTTGTAAATCGGTACAAACGTAGTACTAGGTACTTACGTGTTCGGATAGTCCGACGACCGTATTTACTGCCAACATATCCGGGGATCTCATGGGTCGCTTCCCGAAGATTCACCGATGACGTATGACTCGCACTTTATTAATCTGGGATTAATTAGACGAGAGAGAAAATTAATCTGGGATTAATTACGGAGATATTTTATCTGGGATAAAATATTAATTATGAGAGATAACGATTAATTTGGAATTAATCGATTAAATAATATATTCGATATATTATACGAAATTGGATTTCAACGCGGAATTAAAATTAGATTTTAATTCGGGCAAACGAATTAATTTAGAATTAATTCGTTAGCGACGTGAATAGTGATTTCGCTAGGCATAATCATTTAATTACGTCGCAACGGAAAATTCATTAATGTGGAATTAGAGAACCCGAGCCCGGGAGTGTTTGCGAGCGCATTCGTATTTTGTATTCGAGTGCGGCACGCAAATCACATCAAGCGTCAAGTCACTAGTCATAACTAACATCACATCATTCGTCAATCATGTGTTGGATGTCTTTCACTTTGAGTGATTGACACCTGTCACTATTCATTGATTGATGGGAGTTGATGTTGGTAGTTCGCAAGCTTTTATTGTTTGACTTTGAAAGCCAAATTTTTGGTAAATCATTTATTGATTTTTTGAAAATGAATTATGTGTATTAGATACACAAATATAACAAACCAACACACTTCAATTCTGTCTCTTTTTTCACGATTTGGAGCCAAAAACTTCATCTCTCTCTCACGCCCATTTGGGCTGTTTCTTCCTTCTGTTTTCTGTCTTGACCGAGATCACCAAAGCTGATTTTGAGGACTGAAAAATCTGCCACTGCCGTGACTTGGAGGAGGCAGAAAATTGATTTTTTTTGTCCACCGCATCACCTCAACCGATCGATGTAAGTATTCTGCAACTTCGTTGATTGTATTCACATGTGTTTTTATGCTTGTTATTCGATCCTTGGGACCGTAGAACTCCAACATTTGATGCATGTTACTTGGTCCGTCTTGTCAATACCGCTTATGGATAAATAATTGATGACTATATCCGAGAACATGACAAAGCTGTGAGGATATCTCCGGTAGGAATTTATCTATACCAGAAATATTTTTGATATTAGGTAAATTCAAGCGAAAACGGAATCCTGAACGTGCCAAAGCTGTCAGGGTTACGCAAGGATCTTAAATTTATCATTGACAAGTTTAACATTTATACGCCTCCTTGTGAATGTGCCAAAGCTGTCACAACGAGAAACGATCAGGACCAGAACCCAGGAGTCACTGGTGAGTGATTGACAATGATTTGTCTACCTAGTGAATATACGTAAGCGAGAAGGTGTCAAATCTGTGAGCTGAAATATATTCCTAGGGTCCACTTTTCACTATTGTGTTTAATTTGATTATTGATTTTTATGTATTTTGTTTGGGGATTACAGTTTTGCATGAAATAGTGGGAGTGACATTTTTAGATTAAAAATCCATGACCTATTTAATGCTTATGATATTATACGAAATTGTTTTTTCTGCTAACCGTTTATTCGCTATCTATTTGATAGATCTGCGATGGCGGCTCCTTCGAACAATCCCTTTGCTCGTACGCTTGATACGATTAAGCTCAAGGGCGCTGAGAACTTTGCAGACTGGGATATGGATCTGAGGATTGTCCTCGGATCCGAAAAGATGAGATATATATTGGAGGGTCCATTACCCATTGCTATATATGTTGATGCATCGCCAGAAGAGATTGAGACTTTCCAAAAATATAAAGATGATGATTTAAGGGTTAAATCATTTATTCTCAGTTCTCTGTCTTCTGAACTGAAGAGGCAATATTTTGAGATGCGTGATGCTTATAGCTTGATGACATAACTTCGAGAGTCGTTCATGAACCAATAACAGGTTGTGGTTCATAGAGTAGCAATGGAACTGTTCCATTCTAAACTTTAAGATGGACAGGCTTTAGGCACACATGTGCTTCATTTGATCGATTTGATCGAGCAATTGAGGCGCAATGATTTCCCTCTCAATGATACTCTAGGATGGAGTTTCATACTTGGTTCGCTCCCAGCGTCCTATCACCGGTTTGTCATATACTTCAACATGAACGAGATTCACTACACCTACCGTGAGTTGCATATGATGCTTCTCACATCAGAGGAGGATTTGAAGAAGGGAGTGCCAACTCACCTTCCGAAACCCACTTCACTTTCCGCTTCTTCCCACTCCAAGTCGAAGGGGAATAAGACGAAAGGAAAGAAGAAGAAAAGTTTCAATATTCCTCCGTAGGCTAAGGTAACGAAGCCCAAGAGAGCTTCTGAAGATAAATGCCATCATTGTCAGAAGGCCGCACACTGGAAGAGGAACTGTCTCGACTACCTTGCCCAAATCAGGAAGGAAAGAGTATCAACATCATGTACTTTTATTTTTCCTGTTATTGATATCTCATTAGCTTGTGAAGCTATCACATCTAGTTGGATTTTAGATTCTTCTTGTCCTGTTCACATTTGCAATTCATTGTGTTGGGATAGTTGTGGAACCTCTAGGGTCAGATCGGTGCCCCGGGCAGCGGAAATGAGTCTAACCAATGGATATCAAGTATTGGTGTAATTGTAAATTATTTAATGAAATACTATATTCCATTTGAGTATATAGGAAAAAACCGGGGCTGAATCGGAGTCTAGATGTTCAAAAACGAGCGAAAATAAAATCGGCGCGCGGGCACGTATGCGAGTGAACAGTGCGCGCGTGCACTGTTCAACAGCCAACCTTTTTTTTTTTTTGCTTTGTTACTCAAAGCTTCATCACTCTGGAAAATTTTCAGAGAGCTGATGCAATTAGGGTATCTCACCCTAATTACTTCCGATCTTCCCTAAATACTTCAAAAACACCCAAAATTAATTTTTAATTTCAAAACCAACATCAACACATGTTATAAAATAAAAATCAAGTTTTTCAAATTATCAAATATTTTTACAAAAACATAAATTTATTCTAAATACTCATTTTCGTAAATTTTGAATCCAATACACAAACCAAAATAGAATCCCAATAAGAAATGTATGGTGAACAATTCTAGGTCACCCAAAGGTGGTCAAGTGATTCTAGAAAGGCATCCAAAGCTCTAATCTTTAATCAAGAGTTCCAAACTCTAAATTTTGTTTTATGTCTAACATAAATATTTTGACCCAATTACAAGCATAGTGTTTATACTTCCAAAGCATTCTAACATAATTTATTAGTCTCGTTTCAACATTAAGCTATATGATCATGCATCTAATACATAAATGAACAAAGCTTAAAAGAAGATCAAACATTACCTAGTAAGTTTGATGCAAGATCCAATCAACTTCTCATTTGTTGAAATTTTCGGAGAACCTCCGAGGTGTGCAAGCTCGACTTCAAGATTCAATCTCGATTTCCAATGCAAGCAAGATTCACTTTAAGATCTAATCTTGATTTCTCCTTATTTAAATATTTTAGAGACCTCACAAGATTCTCTAAACACTGCTCTAACTTAGGCTAATTTCTCTATGAATTTTCTTGTATTTGTACTTTTAATTAAAACCTTCCTAAAGCTTGCTATTTATAGCAAAAATTAGGTAATTTTTAATTAATAAAAGTTATAATCAACTTTTAAGTGGGCTTAATCTAATTTGATCAAATATGTATAATTAGGTGTGACTAATCTCCATTG
Organism: Zanthoxylum bungeanum; assembly: GCA_019454045.1. Lineage (NCBI taxonomy): Eukaryota > Viridiplantae > Streptophyta > Magnoliopsida > Sapindales > Rutaceae > Zanthoxylum > Zanthoxylum bungeanum. The sequence continues at coordinate 98,258 of SKCR01005134.1, read as the reverse complement.
TCTCCCACTCTAATTTAATCCAATTAAATCAAGCCAGGGATTAGGTGTGACTAATCTCCATCGTCAAGTTTTCAAGGCGCACATCTCATGTCGACATGTCCATGATTCTTTACAACTGATGCAATCTACCCTAGGTGATCGGCTTTGGCCAAAGTCTTTAAGAATCGTGACTTACTCACATGGATACCTAAACCCCTTATGGTATACATACGGGCCGACAGATCCTATCTTGCTTCGCACTTGATTACTGAGTTCATCGGTCCACACCCAACGAACATCTAGAGGCCAGACCATGAAAGGTTTATGACATACATGGCATCAAAGTGTGGAAGATCTCACACAAAATCAATGTTATCCTATAGTCAAAGGATTACATATGCTACTTGACTCAAGGAGATTCTTATTGATGGTGGTGTGTACTTCCAACTATTAGGAATCACATATGAGTCATTCAGTTCTCGCTCCAACGAGTACCCACATGTCTATACGAGTTTCCAAAACTCATGGTACATCGCGTTAAACCATTGGAACTCCAATTCCAATATACGACATGTGTTAGTCTTCTAGCTTATAGGAATTCGGCTGTATTCCAAAACCAACGATTAGGAATATTTACTTTAAGAATAGTTTACACCTAGTGTCATGACTATTCTAAGATCGATGTCATTCTTAACATATATATACATTAATCTAATACACATAATGACAATACCATTAATGAGGTATGAAATGAAAAATACAGTTATTTTATTAATACATAATAAAATATACAAATCGGATTGGCACTCCAAGCACCAACTCCATCAAACTCCCACTTGCTTAGTGCCAATTTGGATGGTACCATAGTCATATCTCTTCCACATGTTTATCGAATAACTTAGGAGGTAAGGCCTTTGTAAGCGGTCTGTTATGTTGTCTTATCCTTGAACCTTCAAGACCACTATTTCTTTTCATTCAATTATCTCTCTAATTACGCGGTATTTCCTTTCCACATTTTTAGACTTGGAATGCGCCTTCGGCTCTTTAGCCTACATGATGGCTCCGTTATTATCACTATATAATGGGATCGAATCCGCAATACTAAGCACAACACTAAGTTCTGTGATAAAATTTCTAATCCAAACAGCTTCTTTAGCAGCTTCTGAAGCCGCTATAAATTCGGCCTCAATGGTGGAATCAGTTGTTGAGCATTGCTTTGAACACGCCAACTAATCGCACCACCGTTAAGGGTAAATATTTATCATAATGTAGATTTTCTATATCATCTGGATCTCCTGGAATTCGGAGTTTGTATAACCCTTAACTTGTAGCTCATTTTCTCTATATATCATAAACTTATCCTTGGTGCCTTTAAGATATTTCAGGATATGTTTCACGGTTGTCCAATGATCATTATCTGGATCAGATTGATATCGGCTGGTCATACTGACGCCGAAACTGATGTCAGGTCTAGTACATAATATATCATACATTATGCTTCCAATACAAGAAGCATATAGCAAGTTAGACATCCTAACTCTCTCTTCCTCGGTCTGAGGTGCCATTTTCTTCGAAAGATGTATGTCGTATCGAAAAAGTACATTTGCTGCCTTGTAGTTGGTAAAACTGTACATTTCTAACATCTTATCTATGTACGTCGATTGTGATAACCCTATAAGCTTCCTAACTCTATCTCGGTAGAGCCTTATACCTAGTATATAGGAAGCTTCACCCATATCTTTTATGGAGAAGTTCTTGCAAAGGTATGCTTTCATACTTTGCATCATCTCTATATCATTTCCTATGATAAAGATGTCATCTACATATAATACTAGGAAAACTATCATACTCCTACTAACTTTCTTATAAACACATGGTTCTTCCTCGTTCTTGATGAATCCAGATAATCTAATTATCTCATCAAAATGATGATTCCAGCTTCGGGATGCCTATTTAAGTCCATAAATAGACTTTTGGAGCTTACAAACCAAGTTTGAAGCCTCACTGGATACGAAACACTCTGGTTGTTCCATATAGATATCCTCTTTAAGAAATCCATTTAGAAAAGCAGTTTTCACATCCATCTGCCATATCTCATAGTCGTGAAATGTAGCAATGGCTAAAAGAATCCTAAGGGATTTTAGCATGGCTACTGGTGAAAAAGTTTTCTCATAGTCAATCCCAGGACGTTGAGTGTAACCTTTCACTACCAGTCAGGCCTTAAAGGTTTCCACTTTTCCATCAGGCCCTCGCTTCATTTTGTAAACCCATTTACAATCAATAAGTTTAACTCCTTCAGGAAGTTCAACTAAGTCCCAGACTTGATTGGCATGCATTGAATCCATTTCAAATTTCATGGCTTCCTGCCATTTTCCCGAATCGATATCGAATATTGCTTCCTTATACGTAGTCGGATCTGTTTCCTCTAAGAGGAGAACATCAAGGCTCACATTAGACTCATCAAGTTTAATCTCTCTATAATTCCCACGTTCTCTCAAAAATTGATTTTCAAGAAAAGTTACAAAGTGAACAACAAATACATTTCGTTGCTCGAAATCGTAGAATTGATATCCCATGGAATTATTAGGATATCCAATGAACTTATATTTATACCCTCTGGGTGCTAGTTTATCCCTTGTGTAATTCTAACGTATGCAGAAAAACCCCAAATCTTTAAATGTCTAAGACTTAGATTTCTACCGAACCATATCTGATAGTGGGTCGTAGAAACAGCTTTCGATAGAACTCTATTAAGTATTTAGGCAGTAGTTTGTAAAGCATAACCCGAAAGGTAATAAGGAAGATCTGTATAGCTCATCATAGATCACACCATATCCAATAAAGTACGATTTCTTCGCTCAGACACTCCATTGTGTTGAGATGTTCCTGGTGGGCTATATTGGGCGAGAATTCCATTCTCCCTTAAATAATTTCTGAATTCTTCACTCATGTATTCACCGCATTGATCTAATATAAGGCACTTGATGAATTTACTGGTTTATTTTTCTACTTCATTTCGGAATACTTTGAACTTGTGAAATGTTTCCGACTTATGTTTCATCTGATAGACATATCTATATCTAGACTTGTCATCTGTGAAAGTTACAAAGTATGTGGAACCATCACGAGCGACATGATTTAATGGACCATACATATCGCTATGTATTAGCTCCAGTAAATATCCAGCATGATATCCAACACCTTGAAATGGGGCCTTTGTCATCTTTCCTTGGATACACGACTCACAAATCGGATAAAGATCTAAGGTAAGATTTTCAATCAAACCATCATTTACCAATTTAGATAGACGTCTAACACCTATGTGGCCCAATCTCATATGCCATAATTCAATATTATTTAGTTCAGACTTCTTACTTATATTTTTCTCTATATTAAAGACATCTCTATATGTTTCTAAAACATAGTAACCATTTGATAAAGAACATTCACATTTCAATAAATTTTCTTTATCATACAAACATAAAGTTTCATCATTAATGTTTATTTTATATCTATCTTTATTGGCAGTGATATTATTTATCTGATAACTGAGGAAACATAATAATAGTCATGCAAATCTAATTTACATCCATTTGGGAGATCTAAAACAACAGTTCATGTGGCTGTAGGCATTGCATTTTTGCATGTGAAACCCGATGAGGAGTCTTATTTGGAGACAACTATCTTTTAAGTCGCGGAAGTCGCGGGAAACGGACGTCGGAAGGGAAGCGTCAAGAATTGACGTTTTGTTGGATTTAGTTCACGTTTTAGCTTCGGGTTCGCTGTTGAATCTCCGTTTTAAAACTTAACCTTAGCCCAAGCCCATTAAATCACATCCAAAGATAATTAAAACATTTAAAATATATGTCACAAATTAAATTTAAATTAAATCTAAGTAAATAAAACCAATTAAATTAAACACAAATTAAATTAAATATACCTAATTAATTAATTTTTACTTCCTAATTTAACACAAGCAAACCCTAATGATTCTAATATATAAACTTAACATAAACTCTTCCTTCGCTCTCTCTTTTCTTCTCCAACAACTCCACTCTCACAGTAATACAAAAAAAAAACCCTAATCTTCTTCACGTCATCTCTTCTCCTCGACAATTCATCCACTCCTCCCCACTCAACAAACAAGCCGTAGCCACCACTCACCTCGTGTGAAGCCAGCAATCAAGAAATCAGACTCCCACACCGACTCCACCCGACGGCACAAACAACAAACAAAGAATAACCCTAAACCCATTCACGGCTTCAATCCCTCTCATCTCCCTCAGCCGCACACTTCAAACAATGAATAAACCCTGAGCAGCCTGCCACCCTCACGGCCCCACGCCACATAGCTATACACTTAATTCACGCCTAACCCTTCACTCAGACTGACCGAACCACCCTTGAACCAAACTGCCGACTAGAAACAAACCTAGACTCAACCCTTAACTTCGTAGCAACACGCACTCACGTTTAGCCTTCGCCACACTAGCACCACTCCCCAATACCACTCCACGCATCTGCCATTATCCACACAGCCTTCACGCACTAAAACTGCCTCCTTACATTCACCTAGCACTCGCCACGAACCTGCCATTAGCCACAAGACTCTCCAACACCCACGTTCAACACACACACGTTCAACATTCGGCAACTGATCATCCCTTAAACAACACACCCACTGACCGACAAAAGCCACAAAAACCCTAAGACCACTAAACAAAACCCTAGCTCTTTGATCTTTCAACCTTGGTCTCTCTTCTCTCCACTTTCTTAACACACTCTCACGGCAGCAACCCTTCAACCCATACACACGAAATAGCCACAAACCGACCCCCACTCCACCACTCAACCGACAACCACAAAAACAAAACCCTAAGCCATCTGGACGTGAAGACCACAATATGCACAAAAGCCACCGATAATACCCACCAACAAACCATAAAGCCATCGAGTAAATAACAGCAAACATCAACAAATCAAGGCCGCCATCAACAACAATCAAACACAAATACCATTCAACCGACACATCCATACAGTCCCAAAAACAGTGCCTCATTACCAAACAAACAAGAAACAAATAAACCTAGAACCAAGTCAAACCGAGACCCATCCACCCAAACGACAATAAAACACAATAAACCAAAAAATGGGTCATGTGTGTGCTTGAAAATTGGTGAGAAAAAAAAAAAAAGCCAAGAAAAGACAAAAGAAACCGCTAGTGCCTTTGCTCTCTGTGCGTGTAAATTGTTTTATTTGAAGTTGATTGAGTAGACAAATACAAAGACACGGCACGCACACAGAAACCGACCCTAAGAGCCCCCACCAACACAGCCAACAACCCTCACGGATTCAACAAACAATAAACTAAGCCCTGCCTTCACGTCCCTCAATAACTACCCAAAACAGCAGCAAAACCACCCCAAAAATAGCCCCTGAACCACCAAAAATCATCACCGAAAATAGCAGCAGAAAATGCAGAAAACAGTGGATAAAAAATAGAGAAAACAGCAGCGGAAAACAGTGACCAAAACAGCAAAACAGTGAGCTAAGACGTTAAACCAGTGAACCGGAAGAGTTGCGGAGTGATAGCACTTCCGACGGCCGTGAAACGCGAGTCCGAAAGTCGACATAAAATGTTAGACCTGAGGGTACTTTTCCTGTATTTCCATTTATCTTTTTAATTGCCTCATTCATTTTTATCGCATGAGAGTCATTTATTGATGCATGATTGTGGCCCTTGAATGGATAGTAAATGCATGTATTATGAAATGATGCATGTTGTGGCCCTTGAGTAGATAAATATGCATATGTTGTAAAATGATGTATGTTGTGGCCCTTGAATAAAATGAAAAATGTGTCGCCTCTCATGGTATATAGGATGGAAACCCGGACATAAATTTCATAGCCGATTCCGAATGGACGGTAGTATGATCTGCACTCGGGATACAACTCCACGTACCACTTGAGTAAACGGCGCATATTTTGTTTTATGATGTTTTGATTTGTTTGTCATTCGTTACTTGAATTCCGCATGTTATTTATTTGATGTGTTCATGAGATGGTATTCAAGCATGATTAGTCATTTATTTTGCGTTGGGAATTCGCATTATGTTTAGTTTGTTCTTTATTTTCCGCATTATATAATTGAGGTATGCCATGAGATTATTGTATGATATTGTCGTTATAATGGTTTATTTTATGCATGCGAACTTAGGAGTAAATTATCCTTGGAAATATGTTGTTTAGGCTTGGTTAGAATATTGCACAAATCATATCATCACAAGTGACATAAGTAAGGGACCATTCCGAACCCAACGGTTTGAGGTCTTCCCTTGCGAGGGGTGAGTACAGCCTTAAATCTTTGTCCCGGTTCACACCGGGTGGCGACTCCATGTTATTTCGTACTCCCAACTAAGCCACGAGCCTAGAACAGCGTCGTCAAGTTCTGTTGTCTACAGTCTGGCGACTCCACTGGGGATAAGAGAATTGGCCCTGAAATCATGTCTTGTGATGTGTATGATTTGTGCATTAGTTGACCGTTTCTATAGTGGGTTTAGGGAGTTCAATCAAAGGCATTGTCATAAACCCGCATGAGAACCATAGTTGTATATCCTGTAGAAGTTGCCCCTTTATGCTTTTGATAACCACATGCATATTAAATCTCATACATCGCACGCATCTCATGCATACATGCATCATGTTAACCCTCTGTGTCTTAAAAGCCATCATAGATATCCGTTGGGTTAGAGATAAAGAAGAATTGTCACAGAAGAGTTTAGCAAATATGGATAGCGAGGGAAAGGAAATCGAGAAACAGAAAACCTTACGGCAATGATAGAAAGACCATTGGGGGGGCCTTCAAAAAAAAGTGAAAAAAAAAGAAAATAAGAGAGAAAATAAAAAAAAAGAGGGAAAAGAAAAAAAAAGAAAAAAAGAGAGAAAAAGAAAAAAAAAAAGAAAAAAAAGTGAAAAAGAAGAAAAAAACGAGAAAAGAAAAAAAAAGAAAAAAAAATTGTTTGTTTTTAGTCATTGATAGCTAGACATAAGTCCGATGATGAAATTGATTGCTTTAGGGCGAAACCTTAGAAAGGATAAACTCTTGACGTGCTTTTATCTGATGCTTTAAGTAATTGATCTATGTTAGACTCGTAAGCACTTGATTATGGTTCTTAGCAGTGAAAACCTGAGTAGTTAGCAAAGTGACTAGTCGCATAAATTGTAGGTCGGTGAATGACTGTTTGCTTAGATGTCTATCTTGATTTGCTTATGTTATGATGTGTAGTATGGTTGAAAATGAAAGAAAAGTCTCTAAAAAAAAAAAAATGAACCACCTATAACCGATAAGCGTGAAGCTACCCATGGGCGAGTATTAGGAGCACCATGAGGAGAAATGCTACCTTAAAGGGTAGGTGTGTTGAAAAAAAAAAAAAGAGAAAAAAAAGAAAAAAAATGAGAAAAAAAATGAAGTCCAAAATGAAAAGAAAAAAAATGAGAGACAAAGGAAAAGAGAGACAAAGCCATACTACATTGAGCATGGAAAAGCAATTGCGGAATATAATTGAGACATTTAGGTTGGTTTGACCCACCGATCCCGATTTTTGAAACGAAATCATCAAGTTAGCTTACTTAAGGATTAAGCTGTGAAAAACCTTTGCACACACACACTTTGAGTCTGGCTTAGATCATTTATTCAAAGACTTGGATTTGAGTTGCATCGAATGTTTTGAAGGTTCTCTGGTTTCACTACTGAGCATTTTTTGAGGACGATAATATGTATAACTATTGAGACCATTTTCGTAGCATGTGATATAGTATGATAATATGGAAGGCCCCACCATGTGGTTCATCTTGACCAAGTGCAAACAGCAGAGAACAAAAAGCTAAATTAAGACTGAGAGCGACCAGTCTACCACCCCGTGAATAAGAGGAATGACGAGAAATTGAGCCATGAGACCAGAGAGAAGACTGAACAATCACTTGGAGAACTGGAGGAAGGCCTAACCCAGCGGAATAGGAAATTCATTCATGCATGCATGCATACACGTAACAAATTTTGCATTCTTTTTGTGTTTGTTTTGTTTTGTATTCACAGGTTTCAAAGAAGAAAAAGAAAAAGCGGCAAAGACAAGCCAACCAGAATCAGCAACATATGAGTAGTAGTTTTGGGGATGAGTCCCAGGGTTGAAGCCCATATCAGCAGTTTGAGAATGAAGAAGCGGAGAATGGTACTCCGAGAATGGAGAACAATCCGAGAATGAACAATATGAGAATGGAGCAAAATCCGAGAATGGAGCGGAGTTCGAGAATGAACGAGCCGATAATGGCAATCAGATTCGAGAATGAACACTCCGGGTATGGAGACATCAGATCAGTTTGGCCAGGTACGGCACTCCGGGTATGGAGACATCAGAATCAGTCTTGCCAGGTATGGCACTCTGGGGGCGAGGCCCACATTAGCATCAGAATTGGTCTTACCGAGTATTACACTCAGACGGTGAGGCCCATATCAGTATCAACATATGGGCGAGGCCCATATCAGTATCAGTTTGAGGGTGAGGCCCATGTCAGTATCAGTCTGGGGCGAGGCCCACATCGGTATCAGTTTTGCGGCGAGGCCCACATCAGTCTGGGGCGAGGCCCACATCACTCTGAGGGCGAGGCCCATATCAGTATCAGCTTAGGGGCGAAGCCCCACATCAATATCAGTTTGAGGGCGAGGCCCATGTCAGCTTGGGGGCGAGGCCTCACATCAATATCAGTTTGAGGGCGAGGCCCATGTCAGCTTGAGGGCGAGGCCCCACATAATCATCAGTTTGGGGCGAGGCCCACATTGGTTCAGCATCAGTTCCTGTCAGGTATGGCATTCAGGAACAAAGCCACACAATCAGTATAGTTCGGGAATAAAGCCCACATTAAGCATAATTTAGGAAGAAAGCCTATACTCAGTTTGGCTCGGGAATAAAGCCCACATTCGGTCAGTTCAGGAAGAAAGCCTGCATTCAGTTCAGTTCGGGAATAAAGCCCATATTAAGCATAATTTAGGAAGAAAGCCTATACTCAGTTTGGCTCGGGAATAAAGCCCACATTCGGTCAGTTCAGGAAGAAAGCCTGCATTCAGTTCAGTTCGGGAATAAAGCCCACATTTAGTACAGTTCAGGAATAAAGCCTGCCTCCAGTACAATTCAGGAAGAAAGCCTATGTCCAGCAAACTCGGGAATAAAGCCCACATTCAGTACAGTTCAGGAACAAAGCCTGCATTCAATACAATTCAAGGAAGAAGACACTTATCTCAACTCAAATCGGGAACAAGACCCACAGTTCAGGGAATAAGACCCATATTTCAACTCAAATCGGGAACAAGACCCGCAATTCAGGGAAGAAGACCCTCACCTCAAATCAAATCGGGAACAAGACCCACAGTTCAGGAATAAAACCCATATTTCAACTCAAATCGGGAACAAGACCCGCAATTCAGGGAAGAAGACCCTCACCTCAAATCAAATTGGGAACAAGACCCACAGTTCAGGGAAGAAGACCCTCAAATCAACTCAAATCGGGAACAAGACCCGCAATTCAGGGAAGAATACCCTCACCTCAAATCAAATCGGGAACAAGAACCACAGTTCAGGGAAGAACCCTCAAATCAACTCAAATCGGGAACAAGACCCACAGTTCAGGGAAGAAGACCCTCACTCAATTCAAATCGGGAACAAGACCCGCAGTTCAGGGAGAAAACCCTCACATCAACTCAAATCGGGAAAAAGACCCACAGTTCAGGAAGAGAAAGAAAAAGAACCTCACATCAACTCAATCGGGAACAAGAACCACAGTTCAGGGAAGAAGACCCTCACATCAATTCAAATCCGGAACAAGACCCGCAGTTTAGGAAGAAGACCCTCACACAACTCAAATCGGGAACAAGACCCACAGGAACAAGACCCTCGACTCAACTCATATTGGGAACAAGACCCATAGCACAACAAACTCAGATCGGGAACAAGACCCATGGCACAACAAACTCAAATTGGGAACAAGACCCACCGCACTACTTTACTCAGGTTGGGAACAATACCCACAATACAACTCAATTCAACATGGGAACAAGACCCACCTCTCTCATCCACTTAGTTCGAGGCAGCTGGCGAGCCAGGTAAGTGAAAATGCATTGCATGTACTTTGGTAGGATTGTCACTGTCACACACTGCACAAGTCCCATCAAAGTGGGGGCGACTGTAGGCATTGCATTTTTGCATGTGAAACCCGATGAGGAGTCTTATTTGGAGACAACTATCTTTTAAGTCGCGGAAGTCGCGGGAAACGGACGTCGGAAGGGAAGCGTCAAGAATTGACGTTTTGTTGGATTTAGTTCACGTGTTTAGCTTCGGGTTCGCTGTTGAATCTCCGTTTTAAAACTTAACCTTAGCCCAAGCCCATTAAATCACATCCAAAGATAATTAAAACATTTAAAATATATGTCACAAATTAAATTTAAATTAAATCTAAGTAAATTAAAACCAATTAAATTAAACACAAATTAAATTAAATATACCTAATTAATTAATTTTTACTTCCTAATTTAACACAAGCAAACCCTAATGATTCTAATATATAAACTTAACATAAACTCTTCCTTCGCTCTCTCTTTTCTTCTCCAACAACTCCACTCTCACAGTAATACAAAAAAAAACCCTAATCTTCTTCACGTCATCTCTTCTCCTCGACAATTCATCCACTCCTCCCCACTCAACAAACAAGCCGTAGCCACCACTCACCTCGTGTGAAGCCAGCAATCAAGAAATCAGACTCCCACACCGACTCCACCCGACGGCACAAACAACAAACAAAGAATAACCCTAAACCCATTCACGGCTTCAATCCCTCTCATCTCCCTCAGCCGCACACTTCAAAAACAATGAATAAACCCTGAGCAGCCTGCCACCCTCACGGCCCCACGCCACATAGCTATACACTTAATTCACGCCTAACCCTTCACTCAGACTGACCGAACCACCCTTGAACCAAACTGCCGACTAGAAACAAACCTAGACTCAACCCTTAACTTCGTAGCAACACGCACTCACGTTTAGCCTTCGCCACACTAGCACCACTCCCCAATACCACTCCACGCATCTGCCATTATCCACACAGCCTTCACGCACTAAAACTGCCTCCTTACATTCACCTAGCACTCGCCACGAACCTGCCATTAGCCACAAGACTCTCCAACACCCACGTTCAACACACACACGTTCAACATTCGGCAACTGATCATCCCTTAAACAACACACCCACTGACCGACAAAAGCCCAAAAAACCCTAAGACCACTAAACAAAACCCTAGCTCTTTGATCTTTCAACCTTGGTCTCTCTTCTCTCCACTTTCTTAACACACTCTCACGGCAGCACCCTTCAACCCATACACACGAAATAGCCACAAACCGACCCCCACTCCACCACTCAACCGACAACCACAAAAACAAAACCCTAAGCCATCTGGACGTGAAGACCACAATATGCACAAAAGCCACCGATAATACCCACCAACAAACCATAAAGCCATCGAGTAAATAACAGCAAACATCAACAAATCAAGGCCGCCATCAACAACAATCAAACACAAATACCATTCAACCGACACATCCATACAGTCCCAAAAAAAGTGCCTCATTACCAAACAAACAAGAAACAAATAAACCTAGAACCAAGTCAAACCGAGACCCATCCACCCAAACGACAATAAAACACAATAAACCAAAAAATGGGTCATGTGTGTGCTTGAAAATTGTGAGAAAAAAAAAAAAAAAGCCAAGAAAAGACAAAAGAAACCGCTAGTGCCTTTGCTCTCTGTGCGTGTAAATTGTTTTATTTGAAGTTGATTGAGTAGACAAATACAAAGACACGGCACGCACACAGAAACCGACCCTAAGAGCCCCCACCAACCACAGCCAACAACCCTCACGGATTCAACAAACACTAAAACTAAGCCCTGCCTTCACGTCCCTCAATAACTACCCAAAACAGCAGCACAAAACCACCCCAAAAATAGCCCCTGAACCACCAAAAATCATCACCGAAAATAGCAGCAGAAAATGCAGGAAAACAGTGGATAAAAAATAGAGAAAACAGCAGCGAAAACAGTGACCAAAACAGCAAAACAGTGAGCTAAGACGTTAAACCAGTGAACCGGAAGAGTTGCGGAGTGATAGCCCTTCCGACGGCCGTGAAACGCGAGTCCGAAAGTCGACATAAAATGTTAGACCTGAGGGTACTTTTCCTGTTATTCCCATCTATCTTTTTAATTGCCTCATTCATTTTTATCGCATGAGAGTCATTTATTGATGCATGATTGTGGCCCTTGAATGGATAGTAAATGCATGTATTATGAAATGATGCATGTTGTGGCCCTTGAGTAGATAAATATGCATATGTCGTTAATTTGGAATTAGCGAACCCGAGCCCGGGAGTGTTTGCGGGCGCACTCGCATTTCGAATTTAAGTGTGGCCCACAAGTCACATCAAGCGTCACATCAACTAGTCAACTTGGTTGCTTTAAAGTGATGGAAGTTGTTATTTGGTGAAAGAGTGTAAAACACTCAAGTGTGTAAATGTTGAATGACTTTTACCAAATCAAGGATTTGGTATATCATTCAATTTTATTTTGATTTTGGAAATCACCTTTTACAACACACTATATCTTCTTCCTTCTTCCTTCTTCCCTCTCTCACGCCCAATGGGCTGTTTTTCCTTCTTCTTTCTCTGCAATTGTCGTGAGATGTAGGAGATGCATATGAAGTTTTGCGGCAAAATTTCCGGAGTGCTAGCATGCTTTAGAAGTCGTATCAAGGTGATAGGGAAACCCACCCGTGATCATGGAATCACAACACAAAGCTTGGAGCTTGGTGGATCACCATGGCTGAAATTTTGGATGACAAAAATCTGACCACTGCCGTGAGCTTCATGGAGGAGGAAAAGATTTTTGTGTGTTCTATGCATCGCTCAACCGATCAATGTAAGTATTCTGCAACTTCTTTGAGTATTCGCAAATGAGTTTCTTTGCTTGATTTGATCCCGGAACCTTAGAGAAACCCAACAATGGTATCCGAGCGAAGTTGAGCATGAAACTTGAATTAGGGTAAAATTGGGTAAATTGAATTTGAGCATGTATTGATGAAATTGATTCTTGGAATATGCTTATATTATGTTAAGTTTGAGTTGTGCATAATCAATTTTGTGAAAAATGGATTGGATCAATTTTTCCCCTAAAGATTGGCTTGGCCGAATCTACTAATGCCCTAAAGTCATGGTATTTTTTGTTTATTTGATCATTGGATGACTTGAAACAATTGGGAATTGTTGATTTGAGATTTAATTGGATTGAATTTTGAATTGAACAATTAAACCCCAAAATAGCGAGACAATATAACATGTATAATGAGTTGATTTTTTTATTCAAATATGTTGGACATATGTTGATGATAATGAGCATAATTAATTGTACAAATTTGTGTTTTGGAAATGTTAATTTGGGTAATTAATTATGGCTATACACTTAGGTTAATTAAGTTATGAAATTTGGAATTTGGTAATTTAATTAATTGGGCCTATTTTGGAAATTGGGTTTAAAAGTTGTAATTGGGCTTAATGGGCTTGGTTGTACCAAGTTAGGTTTAGGCTAAATATGTTGGATCCAATTGGGCCCAAAACCATATCTATAAAGTCCAATTATGACTTAAATGCACCTTTAATAATTAATTGGGCCTAATGGGCCTAAATTGGTTTCTTGGCTTATAAGGGTGATTCCTTAAATGGGCTTTGGTATTTGGGTTGACCCATATTGACCAAAAGTCCATGCCTTAGAAATTAATTAAAAGTCCATTGGACTTTAAATTAAATTGACATTGGATGTTAATCGGGCTTTGAGACCCGTAACGATTAGATTTGGAATCTAAGTCGTAAAGGTACATTAAGAGTGTAGATATTTAATTTGGAATTAAATAAATGAATTAGTATTAAATACAAATTAAATTGGATTTAATGTTGTAGTTTAATTTAATTCAAGAATTTGTACTTTGAGTACTTATTCGCAAAACGAGTTTGACTCGCGCAAAATCAAATCGTTGTTTGAACATTGGATGGTCATTAATTATCAGATTAATTAATTGGATTAGATTGATTGATAACATGCTTGTGTGAATACATGGTTGTGATGTATGAATAATGTATATCGGATGGATTTTAGATAGGTGGGGTAATTTTGAAAATTGTTGTAATAAATTTAGAATTTATTAAATTTGACCTGTTAGTCCAGCCTATTACCTCCTTACTCTTTGTATTTCTCTTCTCACCTATTCCCCTCAATGTAAATGAGGTTTATTTAGAAGTGTTATGTAATCGGGTAGAAGTAATACTTGTGCTAGCGGAAGAGAGGAAAGAGAGAGATTTGTTCTAGGAACAATGTGTTAAATATCCATCCGCATATCATTATTATATTTATTTATATGCGCCTTATTATGTGTTTAGAATGCATGTTTAAGGGTGTATGATGATGAGACCTTAACAAAGATAATTAATTGGTTGCCAATTGCACGCGAAAAACCCTCAACATCATATTAAGCGTTTTTCCTTCCATTGAGTGATTCTTACTCAAGATCCAAGACTGGCACTGGTTTGTTGGCCAAAGTCAAGACCTTTGTCCGTCGCGGATGTGTTTGAATCATGAAAGCTTTGTTCCATATTGGTGTCTTGTCTAAGTTGTGATTTGTTGGCCAAAGTCAAGATCACTTCTTGTCCATCGACATTGATTACGAAGCTTTCCAAGGTCAATGGGTTCCGCTTAACTGGGATCACTAAGTTTGTTGTGCCAAAGCCAAGGCTTAGTTGATTCAGAGGAAAAAGGTTAGGCAATATATTGGATATATTGGCATATATAAGATATATGTTTTGGACTTGGATGTCCACCTACTGGATCTAGGAATTGGATGGGATCCAATTGATCTTAGAGATCTACCTAGTTAATTATTATACAATTTGTTAGCCAAAGTCAAGATTGTGTGTTATTTAACGGGATCCTAGCCCACTAGGAAACAAGGTTTCCCGAGTACTCCACAGAAGGTTAGAGGCTCGCCGAAAAATAGTGGGAGGCAAGTATTAAATTTGCAATATTTGTTTAGTTACTTGCCATATGCGCTCATTCAAATTTTCCGTCGTTAAATTAATATATTAGTTGGACTAATAATTAATCGTTGTTTTAATTAAACAGTTGGACTGTATTCAAACTATTTCAGATTAATAGTTAATTTTATAATTGGATTATAGTAATCAATATAATTGAATTAACTAATTAAATTATAGTTGATTATATAGTTGGACTATAGTAATCATTATAAATAGTACATGAAATCGTTGATTGGATAGTTGGACTATAGCAATCAAGATAAATTGAAAGATTAGTGTTTAAAACATAATCCTGGGTGAAAATGTATTTAAACGACTTTAATTTTCAAATTGGGAATAACTTCAGGATAGTCCTGAAAACTAAGAAGTTACTTTATTTGATAAAATAACATCTTAGGCCTAAGCCCGGAGTTAAGAAAATAATAGAGCATGATCTTTGGAAGATTCATGTGATGATAACTTTAGTGCTTAATCCAATAAGCTTGCCAAATAGACTCCTTAATTTCTTAATCAGAACTAAGGATTATATCCTTATAGTATGATATTGAAATTGAAGGATCTTCATAGATCTATTCTTAGATCTTAGAAGTACTAAATTGCAATAGAAAACTCTTGGAGAGTTAATGGCTATACTCAATGAGACAAAGCCAGAGTTTGCAATAAGGCAAGAAGCGCAAGGCGCATCTTACTTCAACATCCCAGAAGGCCAAAGGTTTGGCCAAAGGCTTCTGGAGTGTGAAAAAGGGCAAAGGCAAAATCATTATAATCTTCTGCGAAGACAAATGACATATCCCAAGATGTCTGCCTAAATTGTGGCAAACGGGATCACGGAAGCGTGACTGCCGTATGGACAAGGCAGACATGAAAGAAGTGAAGACGATGTAAGGCTCCGACTTCAAATATGTTTGTCATAAAGATGTTCACAAATAGTATTAAAATTAGATTTTAGATACTGGATGTGGTACATAAATATGTACTGGTGTGCAGAATCTGCTGAGAGCAGGATCCTGACTTCAGTAGAGATCGATCTGCGAATCGGAAATGGGACGACAGTCGCTGTTTTAACCGTAGATACCTAAGTTTAGGAACTATCCTTCGGGTATGTACTTAAATTAGGAAACTGTTACAATGTAACTAGTTTGACTAGAAACATTATCTATATATCAGGGTTTAACCCGTTACGGGTATACCTTTATATTCTAGAACACTAAAGTGTTTTATTATATAAAGATGATATTGAGATAAACACATTAGATGTGAATAACGGTATTTATATTTTGAATATAAATGAATCTCAAAGATATAACATGACAAACAAATAGCTCAAACTGAATTAATCAGTTGAGACTTAAATGTGGCATTGTTGTCTGGGACACAATTAAACAAGACTCGTATATCCACACTTTCGAAGAGTGGGTACTAGGACAAATTTGATTCCATTCAAATAATGTCTACGAATCTAGTTTATTGGGTAAAGTTCCTAAAACATTTTTTACTTGGTAAAAGTGCAAGTGTCACCGATCTGTTAACCCTCGTTCATAGTGACGTAAGTGGGCCCAAATCTAGCTAGGCTAGAGGTGGATATGAATGTTTCGTGACCTTTACGGATGTGGCATCGCGTTATGGTTATGTGTTTCTTTTGAAACTCGAATCAGAAACTTTTGATGAAATCAAAAAGTTTCGACACGAAGTGTGGGAACACAAAAACTGGACGACGCATGTTGTTCCAGGCTCGGGGGCCTAGTTGGGAGTACGGAATAGCCAATGGAGGACTAAACTGGAGAATAAGGGAGTCGCCACCCGGTGTGAACCGGGACAAAGATTTAAGGCCGCACTCACCCCTCGCAAGGGAAGACCTCAAACCATTGGGTTCGGAATGGTCCCTTACTTATGCAACTTGTAATGTAAAGATTTATGCAATAATCCAACCAAGCCTATGACATATATTTCCAAGTGCAACACAATCTTAGATTCACATGCTTAAAAGTATAGTTTACATCTAACATACATGAAACCAAATCTTATTGCCAAATTCACATGCTCAAAAGTAGGCCTTTGCAACAACAAGCACATAACGTCATAAGAATTCAATCATTCATGTAAATATAAACACAAACAGTCATGGTAACATTTGCATGTAATGTAAAGGAAATTAAAATGACGACAAATAATATTGTAGGCACATAACGGAAACAGACAACTAGATAGGTAATACAAATGCATAGCGTACAAAGGGGTAACCATATGCTAAGATGGACATGTCATAATGTGATGCAAGAGGATCTGTTTACTGTGTGCGTTCGTGCAGCGTTCGTAGAAGCGTTCGAACGGTAAACAGAAGGTTCTCGTTCGAGTAGCGTTTGTAAACGCGTTCGAACGGAAATGAAACAGAATACTCACGTTCATGTGGCGTTTGTGAACGCGTTCAAACGTAAATGAAACAGAATGCTCACGTTCGTATGGCGTTCGTTAACGCGTTCGAACGGAAATGAAACAGAATACTCACGTTCGTGTGGCGTTTGTGAACGCGTTCGAACGGAAATGAAACAAAATGTTCACGTTCGTATGGCGTTCGTGAACGCGTTTGAACAGAAATAAGACCTGATGTATGACAAGGCAAAATACATGCGTGTTCGAGTTGCGTTCGTAAACGCGTTCGAACGGGAACAGACCTGATGCATGAAATGGGACGTAATACATAAATGACAAATAGTACAATGCGAGGTGCGGCGAAGCATCGTGGTAAAGGATTTTAACCTCTTCAATTAGAGGACCTCTCATCGCACTTACTAAGCCCATGCGCTCGATCGCATCATGCATACAAACATAAAGATAATCATATCAAACTAAGAATGCCCGATTGAACGTATCTTGCTTTCAACGGACACACATCAACCGGCGCGGCAAAGCATCGTGGTAAAGGGCTTTAACCCCTCCCCATAGGGGATCTTTCATTCCACTTACTAAGCCCATGCGCTTGATTGAACCATGCATACAAACATAAAGACAATCATATCAAACTAAGTATGCCTGATTGAACGTATCTTGCATTCAACCGGACACACTTCAACCGGCGCGGCAAAGCATCGTGGTAAAGGGCTTTAACCCCTCCCCATATGGGATCTTTCATTCCACTTACTAAGCCCGTGCGCTCGATTAAATCATGCAGGACTAAGCAACATACAGAATTCAAGTGACGAGAAATAAATAAACCAAAGCAACACAAAACAAGAGAAGATGCCGTTTACTCAAGTGGTACGTGGAGTTGTATCCCAAGTACAGACCGCACTGCCGTCCATTCGGATTCGGCTACGGAATTTACGTCTGGGTTTCCATCCTATATACCACAAGAGACGACACTCTTCCATTTCATTCAAGCCACAACATGCATCCATAAACGACTCTCATGCGAATAGAATTCAATAATAAAAAAAAACGAAGATAAACTAAAAATGGTGCCCTCAGGTCTAACCTTTTAAATCACCTCTCGGATGTACGGTACACGATCGTCGGAAGGGTGGATGCTCCGCAACTCTTCCGGTTCACTGGTTCACTATTCTCGTTCGTTGTCTTACTGTTTTGAGTCGTCGTTCTCCGTCTTTTGCTGCTGTTTTCACTGTATTTCT
Source organism: Zanthoxylum bungeanum (assembly GCA_019454045.1). Taxonomy (NCBI): domain Eukaryota; kingdom Viridiplantae; phylum Streptophyta; class Magnoliopsida; order Sapindales; family Rutaceae; genus Zanthoxylum; species Zanthoxylum bungeanum. The sequence goes on along the minus strand of SKCR01005134.1, from coordinate 79,476 downwards.
GCTCGCCGTTTCAGCTAACTGTTTCAGGTCCTATTCTTCTGTTTCAATGGACTGTTTTGATGTTCTTGGTGGACTGTTTTGATGTTCTTGGTGGACTATTTTGGGTGCTCTTTTGGTGTTTTTAGGCTACGGTTTTGGTGTGTTTGGGGAGGTATTGGGCTGCTGTTTGGGACTGATTTCAGGGGTAGTTTCGGTGCTGTCAGGGACTGATTTCAAGGGTTAGGGGGCTGATGTGTGTTGTTCTCGTTAATTTGGTGAGGGAAGGGTTGTTGTGTGTGTTGTTTGTGTTTTGTAGTTTACGTGTGATATGGAGAGTGTCTTGATGTCTTGGGCGTGTATTAGAGAGAGTGGGCCGATGAGGTGGCTAGGTTAGTGCATGTTTATATAGAAGAGAGCTAGGTTTGCCCTTGTCTCACAAGGAAGAGATTTGGTTTCCAAATTAGGAATGGTAGGAATGGTATACACAAGATTGAGGGGGGACAAGATATTTTTAAATTGGTAGATGTCTTATTAGATTAGGAAGTCAAATATATGATTGGCTTTAATTGGTTAGGATTGATTTTAATTAGGCATATCTTATTTTAATTTTAGTATATGAATTATTTAAATTAGGCATGATTTTAGTTTAAGTTGGTAATTGTTTATTTTATGTTTGGTATATGTTTTATTTAATTATTTAATTAATGTAATCATTATCTTATTTAGTTAATATTATTTATTTAAATTGGGATGTGTTTTATGGGCTTGGGCGTGTGGGCCAAGGCTTGGGCGAATTGGGCTTGACGTGAGGCTAGCAGCAAAACCAGAATTACCGACACCGTTCGAACGCTTCCTCGAACGTGGCACGAACGCCCGCAATCCGTTTGACGTTCGAACGTATACACGAACGCAGCACGAACGAAAACAGTGAACCTTGTTTATTCTGAATTCCCCCCTTCCGATGTCCGTTTTCCGTGACCTCTGTGACTTAAAAGGTAGTGTCTCCAAAATGAGACTCATCATAGGGACTTATGTGTAAAAATGCAGTGCCTACAGTCGCCCCCACTTTGATGGGACTTGTGTAATGTGTAACGGTGACAATCCTATCAAAGTTATGCAATTCATTTTCACTTACCTGGCTCGCCAGCTGCCACTTGACTTACCATGTGTTGAGTTGAGTTGATTTGGATGGTGAGGTGCTGCGACCCCTGGTTCATTCCCGAACCGTGCTGTGATGTGGTCCATTCCCGAACCGTTGCTGTGAGGTGGTCCATTCTCGAACCGTTACTGTAAGGTAGTCCATTCTCGAACCGTTACTGTGAGTTGGTCCATTCCCGACTGTTACTGTGAGGTGTCCATTCTCGAACTGTTACTGTAAGGTGGTCCATTCCCGAACCGTTACTGTAAGGTGGTTCATTCCCGAACCGTGACTGTGAGGTGGTTCATTCTCGAACTGTTACTGTAAGGTGGTCCATTCCCGAACCGTTACTGTGAGGTGGTTCGTTCCCGAACCGTGACTGTGAGGTGGTTCATTCCCGAACCGTTACTGTAAGGTGGTCCATTCCCGAACCGTTACTGTGAGGTGGTTCATTCCCGAACTGTTCTTCCATTCTTGGAGTGCCATTCTCGGCCTGTTCATTCTTGAACTGTGTTCCATTCTTGGATTGCCATTCTCGGCTTGTTCATTCTTGAACTGTTACTGTAAGGTGGTCCATTCCCGAACCGTGACTGTGAGATGTCCATTCCCGAACTATTACTGTGAGGTGGTCCATTCTCGAACCGTTCTTCTATTCTCGGAGTGCCATTCTCGGCCTGTTCATTCTTGAACTGTCCATTCCCGGACTATACCTCCATTCTCGAAGTGCCATTCTCGGCAGAACTGATCTGTTGTGATGCGGGCCTCGCCCCCAGAATGCCATACTCGGCAATGCTGATCTGATGTAATATGGGCCTCGCCCCCAGAATGCCATACCCGGCAAGACTGATACTGATGTAATATGGGCCTCGCCCCCAGAATACCATACCCGGCAATGCTGATACTGATGTAATGTGGGCCTCGCCCCTAGAATGCCATACCCGGCAATGCTGATACTGATGTAATGTGGGCCTCGCCCCCAGAATGCCATACCCGGCAAGACTGATACTGATGCTGATGTGGGCCTCGGCCCTAACTGCTACTGATTATGGGCCTCGCCCCCAGACTGATACTGATGTGGGCCTCGACCCTCGGGATTCATCCCAAAGTGATACTGATGATATGGGCCTCGCCCATGTGATTCGTTCCTGAAGATTGCTGACATTGTACTGTTACTGCTTCTGGTTGGCTTGCATTCGGCGCTTTTTTTTTTTTCCTTTGAAACCTGTTATTACAAAACAAAACGAACACGAAAGGATGCAAAATGTGTTACGTGTATGCATGCATGAATGTTCCTATCCCGTCGGGTTAAGTCTTCCGTCAATTCTCTTGGTGACTGCTTAGCCTCTCTTCCTCAGACAAGCTATTTCTTCAATCTGTCTACGTTGATCGGCTCGGTGAACTAATTCCCTTCCAAGTCTGATATCTTCACTGGCTCTATTTCCCAATTTCTGAATGTCTATCTTATTTTTTCTGTTTGCTTATTTCGAAGGTTCCCCGTGTTCATCACTGGATTCCATAGTACCAAGGTTGAATACTTTTCTCAAATATATTCATATTGCAGAAGAGTTCCAGCAAAATGAACGTCTTTATTATTGTTGAGGAAGAGAGTTCGAAAAAGTAACAAAATCAATGTCATTTAAAAAACTGGATCAAATAGACTAGGAGGAACATCTCCATCATCCGCAGCACTGCCTTCTTCCTCGGCCTATGGTTCTTCACTGTCATCCATGTAAGAAGCTTGGTGGTTGATGGTTTCTTCTCATGGGTTGGGTATTTTATGGAATCTATGAGATCTTGAATTTCATGCCTGAGGCGGGTGCAGTTGTCGGTGTCATGGCCATGTAGCTAGTGGAAGTGACAATAAATGTTCACATTTATGTGTGGTGGTGGGGGGTGTGGAAGTGGCTTGCCTTCTAAGGGTTTCAAGATTCCTTGTCCCTGTAACTTTTCAAATACCTTCGACAAAGGTCTACCAAGGTTGGAGAATTGCCGGTTCTGATGGCAGCGACTTCGGCAGTAGCGGGCTTTGTCTCAGAAGGCCCCTCAAAAGTTCTTTTATTCTGGCCATAAAACTTTCTGTTTTCAGCCTCCTCTTCCTCAATATCCATGACAGTTTCCCTCAACTGTCGAAAATCAGAAATCATCGAAGTCATCCTCCTCAGCTTACCATAAATAGAGGGCTTGGTGCCCTTGATAATCATCTTAATTTGGTCTTTCTCTGAAGGCCGAGTCTTCATTTTCAAAAGCTGGCTTCTCCAGCGATCCACATACTCTTTGAAACTTTCCTCTAGCTTCTGCTTAGTGTTTTCCAAATCACGGAGTGACAAGTCAATTTCTATGTCTGTGACATACTGCTTCAGAAAAGCATCAGCTAGTTCCCTCCAATCTTCCTTAACCTTCTTCTCAAGGCTATGATACCAAACCACAGGTGCCCCCTCAAGTGACATCCCAAACATCTTTTGGACTTGGCGCTGTGATAGGCCCACTGAACTCATGACTGAGACATATTGCTGCAGATGGACTCTTGGGTCTCCATTCCCATTAAACTTGGCCATGTCGGGCATTTTAAACTGAGCTGGCAGCTGTTCTCCAAAGGTCATTGCCTCATAATCTAACAACTCTTCATGTTTACCCCTCATTTTGCGGGTAACTGTTTCAACCTGATCCCGAAGATTCTGAAATTCTGTCTGAGACCCAATCACTTTGCCTGTTGCATACTCTGCTATGTCATCATCAAAAGTAGGGATATCATCCCCCAACCCATTCGGAGGCTCTTCGCGCCTTACATTCTCAGAATTTCCCCCAGCACGGGGCACAGCCATATCTTTCATGGCAGTAGTCAAGGCTTGCAACTGTTCAGTAATCTTGGCGAAACCATTCTCCAACTGATCTATCCGGGATACCTCAATATCTGATTCACTCATGTCTGTTCTCAGTATTTTGGTGAGTCTTCCCTTTTTTCCTAACCCAACGGGAATCTATGATGGCTTTCAGAACATAAGGGTTAACATGATATATGTATGCATGGGGTGCATGGGATGTATGATATGCATGCGATACAAGAAATATATCAACTCATTAAAATTTTCACACAAATCGGCTCATCATCATTTCAGAAGCTTTGGGCCTAATTGTCATAAGATACGAACCTGCCCCAGTTTAAATGGCCCAGCAAGTTCGCATTTTTGACAAAGAGTCCAATTCATCCAAATGATAATGGTCCTAAAGCACAAGGAAATATTTTTTATAGGCTATACAACCCGGTCTACGCATGGGTTCGTGGGAGTATCGACAAAGGCTCTCATCGGCGAAGGATGGCCCACAACTAGGTCTCCCCAATCAAGGGTTCGAGCAACCAAGTGAGCACACCCTTTTTATACACTAAGGTACGTGCCAATGAGCTATGGTGTGTGACAGACTGTCAAATGGATTTCCCGTTGTAGATTCCCCAGAGGGAAGGTGGAGCGAGTCTCACTTAAATACCCAAGCCTCTTAGGCTCTTATCGCTTGGTGTCAGGAATAAACAACGAGTCCTCCAAATTAGTCCATCACAATCGGCTACGAGTAGATGGCTATCTAGGTGCCTTCACAGCTTTTCCTTCTAGAAAGGTAGTGAGTGAAGGAAGACACCAAACCATTACCTAGCCTCAAAATGCCTTTGATCACAATCCCCATTTCACACATTTGTAGACAAGGTTAATTAAAGCATAAATCTATACATTACAAGGCATTATTTCGGGGCCGATTCTCTATCCCCAGTGGAGTCGCTAGACTGTGGGAACACATAAACTGGACGACGCATGTTGTTCCAGGCTCGGGGGCCTAGTTGGGAGTACGGAATAGCCAACGGAGGACTAAACCAGAGAATAAGGGAGTCGCCACCCGGTGTGAACCGGGACAAAGATTTAAGGCCGCACTCACCCCTCGCAAGGGAAGACCTCAAACCATTGGGTTCGGAATGGTCCCTTACTTATGCAACTTGTAATGTAAAGATTTAGGCAATAATCCAACCAAGCCTATGACATATATTTCCAAGTACAACACAATCCTAGATTCAAATGCTTAAAAGTATAGTTTACATCTAACATACATGAAACCAAATCTTATTGCCAAATTCACATGCTCAAAAGTAGGCCTTTGCAACAACAAGCACATAACGTCATAAGAATTCAATCATTCATGTAAATATAAACACAAACAGTCATGGTAACATTTGCATGTAATGTAAAGGAAATTAAAATGACGACAAATAATATTGTAGGCACATAACGGAAACAGACAACTAGAGAGGTAATAAAAATACATAGCGTACAAAGGGGTAACCATATGCTAAGATGGACATGTCGTAATGTGATGCAAGAGGATCTGTTTACCGTGTGCGTTCGTGCAGCGTTCGTAGACGCGTTCGAACGGTAAACAGAAGGTTCTCGTTCGAGTAGCGTTTGTAAACATGTTCGAATAGAAATGAAACAGAATGCTCTCGTTCGTATGGCGTTTGTGAACGCGTTCGAACGGAAATGAAACAAAATACTCACGTTCATGTGGCGTTTGTGAACGCGTTCGAACGTAAATAAGACCTGATGCATGACAAGGCAAAATACATGCGCGTTCGAGTTGCGTTCGTAAACACGTTCGAACGGGAACAGACCTGATGCATGAAATGGGACGTAATACATAAATGAAAAATAGTACAATGCGAGGCGCGGCGAAGCATCGTGGTAAAGGATTTTAACCTCTTCAATTAGAGGACCTCTCATCGCACTTACTAAGCCCATGCGCTCGATCGCATCATGCATACAAACATAAAGACAATCATATCAAACTAAGTATGCCCGATTGAACGTATCTTGCTTTCAACCGGACATACATCAACCGGCACGGCAAAGCATCGTGGTAAAGGGCTTTAACCCCTCCCCATAGGGGATCTTTCATTCCACTTACTAAGCTCATGCGTTTGATGAACCATGCATACAAACATAAAGACAATCATATCAAACTAAGTATGCCCGATTGAACGTATCTTGCATTCAACCGGACATACTTCAACCGGCGCGGCAAAGCATCGTGGTAAAGGGCTTTAACCCCTCCCCATAGGGGATCTTTCATTCCACTTACTAAGCCCGTGCGCTCGATTAAATCATGCAGGACTAAGCAACATACAGAATTCAAGTGACGAGAAATAAATAAACCAAAGCAACACAAAACAAGAGAAGGTGTCGTTTACTCAAGTGGTACGTGGAGTTGTATCCCAAGTACAGACCGCACTACCGTCCATTCGGATTCGGCTACGGAATTTACGTCTGGGTTTCCATCCTATATACCACAAGAGACGACACTCTTCCATTTCATTCAAGCCACAACATGCATCCATAAATGACTCTCATGCGAATAGAATTCAATAATAAAAAAAACGAATAAAACTAAAAAAGGGTGCCCTCAGGTCTAACCTTTTAAATCCATTTCGGATGTACGGTACACGATCGTCGGAAGGGTGGATGCTCCGCAACTCTTCCGGTTCACTGGTTCACTGTTCTCATTCGTTGTCTTACTGTTTTGAGTCGTCATTCTCCGTCTTTTGCTGTTGTTTTCACTGTATTTCTGCTCGCCGTTTCAGTTCACTGTTTCAGGTCCTATTTTTCTGTTTCAATGGACTGTTTTGATGTTCTTGGTCGACTATTTTGATGTTCTTGGTGGACTATTTTGGGTGCTCTTTTGGTGTTTTTAGGCTACGGTTTTGGTGTGTTTGGGGAGGTATTGGGCTGCTGTTTGGGACTGATTTCAGGGGTAGTTTCGGTGCTGTCAGGGACTGATTTCAAGGGTTAGGGGGCTGCTGTGTGTTGTTCTCGTTAATTTGGTGAGGGAAGGGTTGTTGTGTGTTGTTTGTGTTTTGTAGTTTACGTGTGATATGGAGAGTGTCTTGATGTCTTGGGCGTGTATTAGAGAGAGTGGGCCGATGAGGTTGGCTAGGTTAGTGCATGTTTATATAGAAGAGAGCTAGGGTTTGCCCTTGTCTCACAAGGAAGAGATTTGGTTTCCAAATTAGGAATGGTAGGAATGGTATACACAAGATTGAGAGGGGACAAGATATTTTTAAATTGGTAGATGTCTTATTAGATTAGGAAGTCAAATATATGATTGGCTTTAATTGGTTAGGATTGATTTTAATTAGGCATATCTTATTTTAATTTTAGTATATGAATTATTTAAATTATGCATGATTTTAGTTTAAGTTGGTAATTGTTTATTTTATGTTTGGTATATGTTTTATTTAATTATTTAATTAATTTAATCATTATCTTATTTAGTTAATATTTATTATTTAAATCGGGATGTGTTTTATGGGCTTGGGCGTGTGGGCCAAGGCTTGGGCGAATTGGGCTTGACGTGAGGCTAGCAGCAAAACCAGAATTACCGACACCGTTCGAACGCTTCCTCGAACGCGGCACGAACGCCCGCAATCCGTTTGACATTCGAACATATACACGAACGCAGCACGAACGAAAACAGTGAACCTTGTTTATTCTGAATTCCCCCCTTCCGATGTCCGTTTTCCGTGACCTCCGTGACTTAAAAGGTAGTGTCTCCAAAATGAGACTCATCATAGGGACTTATGTGTAAAAATACAGTGCCTACATGAAGTAGACAAACAGATCGGCTAAAGTATTAAATCGTCACGGTTAGACCATGATGAAAATACTTGAGCAATAAGTTTCTCTAATACTTAAAAGAGTATAGTATTCTTTCAATGAGGACTCCTCCGGGAACACGTCAATTTGACGGTGTGTCCGAACAGAGAAACCGAGTTTTGTTGGGCATGATAAGGTTAATCATGAGTCGATCTGAGCTACCATTTCCTTCCAAGGATACGCTTTAAAAAGTGCAGAACTTATTTTGAATAAGGTTCCATAAAAATCTGTTTGACAGATTTCATATTAGATATGAACAGGAAAGAAACTGGGTTTTCTCAATCCTGAAGATTTGGGAATGCTAGGCATATATTTGGATGATACCAAACTAAAACCCAAATCAGATAAGTGCCTAAGTTTTGGGTTATCCTAGGGAAACCAAAGTATAGTACTTATACAACTCACTAGAGAACAATGTAATTGTTGCTCACCATGCGGTTTTCCTAAGAGGAATACCTATATGCAGCGGTAAGTGGGAAGAAACTAAAACTCGATGAAAATCGGAGTAATACTATTCCAGGCACCGATTCCTTAATGGAACACAAATAGTTCATCAAGGATGAAACTATACCATAATCTTTGAATACACAAGAACCACGTAAGTCGGAGAGAGTCAGAAAATAACCTGGGTATCGGTTTCTGATCTCACCTCATAAAGATGTCAATCTTATTGAGGAATACGAACTGACTCGTATAAGGAAGTGATACAAGGTATCGACTCCCTATTATGGCAAAGTGCCATGATGTCTGAAATGGATTCCATGTATACCAACCAAGTTTGGATACTGGTTGATGTACCGGAAGGCATTGTGCCTATTGGTACTATATAAGTCTTCAAGGAAGACAAACATGGAAGGCAACATACCAACGTACTAAGCTATGCTTGTAGCGAAAAGGTATCCTCATCAACATTGTGTCGATTACGACGAAACCTTTTAACCGTTGCCATGGTTAAATCCATTTGGATAATGCTTGCTGATGTTGCATATTTTATTTATGAAATATGGCAGCTGAATGCCAAAACCGCTTTCCTTAACGGAAACCTTTTGGAGGATGTTTACAACATCCTGACGGTTTTCTCGTCCATAACTAGCAAACAAGGTTTGCAGGTTATTCGATCCATGGATGGATTGAAGCAAGCATAGTATTCTTGGAATTATCGTTTTGATGTAATCATAATGGTATATGATTTAATTCGAAACGAAAATGATTCTTGTGTATATAATGAGGTTAGTGGGAGCGTACTGACAATGAATGTCCTAAGTTATGATGACATATCATTTCTTGGAAAAGATATTCCCATAATACAATCGGTGCAAGCTTGGCTTTCATGAAAAATTCTCCGTAGAATTCTTGGGAGAAACAACCTTTATTCTAGAAATAAAGATCTACTAGGATAGATTTAAAGTTGTTAGTACTCTCCGAGAACTCGTACATTGAAATAAATGTATGCGACCTGGTGTCTCATACGCTTCGAGCATATGGAGTCACAATCGGGCCAATCCAAGTGATAGTCATTGGATTGATGTTAAGAATATCCTTTAGTATCTTAGGAGAACTAAGGATGCCTTCTTATACTATGGAGAAGGAGAACTTGAAGTTACTGGGTTCACCATTGCAAGTTTCCTAACCGACAAAAATGACTATAAGTCGTAAGAACGGTACCATAAAGTTTGAATAACGGAACAGTGAGCTGGAAATCTTCCAAGCAAGATATTGTTACCGAATAAACAACACAAGTGGATTATTGCTGCAACTAAGGCAGCAATAGAAGCCTTCTGGATTGATAATAATCTAATTAGATTAGATATAGTTCTGTTAGCAGCTGAGCTAGGCTACAGCGTAGGCTAAATAATTAATGTTCTCATCAACGATCTAGATATATACTTCAAATATTCATCTGATTCGTTCGGATCATACATCGTGGCGATGTGATGATCGAATAAATCGCATCAGATGATAATCATGCAAATTCGCTGACGAAAGTATTTTCTCAGTAGAAGTTTGAGCGAACCGTACATAGTTCGGGTGTAGGACACTTGAGTGATTGGCTATGTGCCAAGTGGGAGATTGTTGGACAGTTATGACCCATAGCATCACTATTTGTACAGATCATGGTGTTGTTGTACAAATTAACTATGTGACTACGGAAATTGCTCTTCTATCATTTGTAATTAGATTACCAAGATGTATAAATGATAGAAGGTCAATATAATTAGTTCTGGATTGAGATGATATGAGACAGTATCAATCCATAAAGGTTTAATCATTAAATATCCCTAGTCGTAGTATTATCGAGACTGGACATCGATAATGCGGAATAGACTAGTATTGCACTTGTGCGCGTTGTGGGAGCATAACGGCATAGTTCTCATATATCTAGGTATAGGATACTCATACAAGTGTAATAGGAGGTTGTGTTTTACCGATGGTACGGAAAATAGCTTCACTCTGGATAGACCCCTCGGAATTCCATTGGTAGTATGACTATGTGTCTATGGAAGTCCGAATCAGGGTAGGTGTATTTGGTCTTAACTTGAGACTTGCACCGCTAATACTTGCGACAATCATTGTACTTTGGTTTTGGTCGTCCAGGGCTTTAACCGATTCTGTGTACGCCTCTGCTGGGTATATTGAGAATCGTAGCGTATTGGGTGTGATGTCGAGATGGAAGTATCACTCCATTCATACTAGAGATGATGATCACGTAGGATACATAACTCGTTCTCTTATATGCTGCAGCTATCGGGATATTATGACTAGGTCATGTTTATCCGATTATAGAGACTAGTTACCAGAGATCCGATATGTGCTTCGTACGGGGCAGACACATTTCCAGCCCCAGGCCTTGCACATGACATCCGGTACTGGATCGAAATATGAAATACTACGTATACTACGCCTCATATAGATCACATATTCCAATAAGAATATTTCTGGAGAATTGGGTAGGCATGATGCTTTGCTAGAAGCCAACCATGTCTTGTAAATCGGTAAAAATGTAGTACTAGGTACGTACGTGTTCGGATAGTCCGACGATCGGATTTACTGCCAACATATTCGGGGATCTCATGGGTCGCTTCCCGAAGATTCACCGATGACGTATGACTCGCACTTTATTAATCTGGGATTAATTAGTAGAGAGAAAATTAATCTTGGATTAATTACGGAGATATTTTATCTGGGATAAAATATTAATTAAAGAGAGAGAATGATTAATTTGGAATTAATCGATAAAATAATATATTCGATATATTATACGAAATTGGATTTCGACGCGGAATTAAAATTAGATTTTAATTCGGGCGAACAAGTTAATTTAGAATTAATTCGTTAGCGACGAGAATAGTAATTTTGTTAGGCAAAGTTATTTAATTAAATTAGATTTAATTTCGTCGCAACGGAAAATTCGTTAATTTGGAATTAGCGAACCCGAGCCCATGAGTGTTTGCGGGCGCACTCGCATTGCGAATTTAAGTGCGGCCCACAAGTCACATCAAGTGTCACATCAACTAGTCAACTTGGTTGCTTTAAAGTGATGGAAGTTGTTATTTGGTGAAAGAGTGTAAAACACTCAAGTGTGTAAATGTTGAATAACTTTTACCAAATCAAGGATTTGGTATATCATTCAATTTTATTTTGATTTTGGAAATCACCTTTTACAACACACTCTCTCTTCTTCCTTCTTCCCTCTCTCACGCCCAAGGGGCTGTTTTTCATTCTTCTTTCACTGCAATTTCCGTGAGATGTAGGAGATGCATATAAAGTTTTGCGGCAAAATTTCCGGAGTGCTAGCACGCTTTAGAAGTCGTATGAAGGTGATAGGGAAACCCACCCGTGATCATGGAATCACAACCCAAAGCTTGGAGCTTGGTGGATCACCATGGCCGAAATTTTGGAGGATAAAAATCTGCCCACTGCCGTGAGCTTCATGGAGGAGGAAAAGATTTTTGTGTGTTCTACGCATCGCTCAACCGATCAATGTAAGTATTCCGCAAATTTTTTGAGTATTCGCACATGAGTTTCTTTGCTTAATTTGATCTATGGACCGTAGAGAAACCCAACATTACGCTTATACCCTTCTTCACTTCATATTTTGCTAGCGTGTTTTTCTCTATCAATTTTGGAAGCTCTCCTAGTAACATTCTAAACTCAGCAATTGCACTCCACCTCTTAGCCTACTCTTCTTCACTCATCTGCATGTACAACTCTTCCTTATAGACCTATTGTAGGGTTAAAGGAACAAACTTGATAATTTTTCCACCATACCTAAATTTATATATATTTCTATCCATATCATAAACTGCTTTATTGAATTTATACCAAGGCTTACCCAATAAAACATGTGTATGACACATAAGAACCACGTCACACATTTCTTGGTCAACATACATCCCAATTGTAAAACTTACCTCAACCATTTTATCAACCTCGAACTCTCCAAAATCACTCATCCACTTATAATCTCTATTAAGAGGTATCAATGGTAATCCTAATTTTTCCATAAGGGTAGTGCTAGCTAAATTTGTGTGAATCTCTTTATTAATAATCATACTACATAATTTACCATTGATAAAACATCTCGTGCGAAAGATAAATACTCTTTTGTCCATCAGATTATGTATATAAATTAACCTCTTACTTGAAAAACAACAATAATGATTAAATACTCAAGGAATCACTAAGAAAATTAAAAAAAAACACACACAAAGAAACTTACTCAAAACACCAAAACCAAAAAAAGAACACAAACTGAAACTAAAACTGGCCTGAACCCGTAATTAGTGTTTGATAGCGATTTTGAGACTCGATATGTACACAGATAGAGTTCAGCCAATCATTATCGAATGCTCTCCTCGAGTACTTATAAATCACTATATTATGGGTCGTAAGTCTTGCTGGATTAAAAGATATGGCTATTTAAATTTAGTGCGCGGTTGGAAAATTTTAGACGATAAAACTTGATTTTTTTTTTTTTATGTTTGGATTTTTTTTTTACTCTGATGAATTAAGAATGCAAGAAAAACCGATGGAAACAAACAAGACAAAAACAAAAGCAACACTGAATGGAAACAAAAAAAAACGAAACTATTTTTTTATGAACGAAACACAAAGAAAATAAAAGGATAACATTTGACATTGGAACCTTTGCTCTGATACCAAATGATGAGAACCTGCCTGGAACAAGCCAAGCAAACCCATACGAGATTGAGATCGTTCCCAAGAAAGCCAAGACAGTTCGGGTTGAAACTCTTAACCTTTAAAGAACAAGCGACATAAACCTAGAGTGCTAATGAAACTATTTTTTTATGAACGAAACACAAAAAAAAGGATAACATCTGACCTTGGAACAGTTGCTCTGATACCAAATTATGAGAACCTGTCTAGAACAAACCAAGAAAACTCACACGAGATTGAGATCGTTCCCAATAAAGCCAAGACAGTTCGATTGCATAATAAAGATGATTGAAAGCCTTCAACATTTATTGAAACCTCAAGGTAGTCATCCATATTCCATTAGGATTAAGGCTTTGGCACTCCCTCACCATCTTCATCTTTTCTCATCGGGAATTTTGGTCCTTTGGTGCTACGGCAAGAAGGTAGTTTGACATCCTTGATTTCCAATATTTATAGTTGATTTCGGTATAAAGTGGAGGTCTTATTGTTGAAGCTCCATCGGAAAAGTTCATTGAGATATTGCTTGTAGATGCCATTTTATCTCTTCTCAGATGATTAAATCATTTGCGAGAATTCAAAGCTCTGATACCAAATGAAATTACGTACAAGCACTTAAACAATCTATACCTAAGATGGGATGAATTAGGTATTTTAAAAATAATTGTTGAAAAAAATTATTTGTGATTTTAAGCTATGGATAACAAAAGCTTTACCAAATATTATAAACAACCAATTTAAAGTTATAATAATTGCAAAGTAAATAAGTTTAGAGAAAAGAAATACAAAATTGATTTTATAGTAGTTCGGTCAAATCGCTTGCCTACGTCCACTCTCTTCAAGCCCGATTGAAGGTTCCACTAAGTTTTAACAACTTTTACACTGAGAGGTCTTTCTTCCAAGGCTTCTCTCAAACTTTTACAATAATTCCACCCTTAAGAATACTCACCACTTAACACAAGGGAATTTCACACAAGTGTTTGAATAAAAAATATGTGTTTACACACTATTTGGGAACTCACAAAAGATTACAAAGATTTGAACGTGAGTGTACTACCCAAATGAAATTCAGCTCACTAAATGAATAAGAAGATGTAAATTTATTAGCTTTTGATTTTGAGAGTCAATGAATGAAGAAAATTTAAATCTCTTTTTGTTTTTGCTTTGTAAGAATGATATTAAAAAATTTAAGTATTCAAAAGATCAAGAGAGACTCTCAAAATGAAGTAGTGTCCAATTTATAGGTAAAAATTTGAGCAGTCACATTTCTTTGTGCTGAGACCAATATGTCGGTCTTTAGAGGCCGGTGTGCCAGTCTTTGATTCAAACAACTACTAGATAGTTGTCGTTAAGTATTTAATACATGAAACCTCTCGAATTACTGATCGGTATGTAGACCAGTATGAGACTGTATGTCGGTCCTATCTCGGCATATCGTTTTGGGGCGTTTTTCATTCCGTTCGAACATAAGTGTCCAGAGACCTTTAGTTCGAGTAGAATTCGAATGCAAGTGTCCAGAGACCTCATTCTTTAGTCACCAGTATAAAGACCGGTATGCCAATATATATATATCAGTATTTCGATATGGAGACCGGTGTGTCGGCTCCAGTACTTAAAATGAGGCGGAAACGTTTTAAAATAATTATGCACTTGACCCTAAATGCTTCAAATGATAATATGCATGATTCCTATGAGCTTAGAAACTCTTAGATAGAAACTCACTTACATTTAGAATCCTAAGCTACAACATTTCATCTTCAAAAACACTTTGCTTCAAAAAAAAAAAAAAATTGGCTATTTTATACGATTGCTTCAAACACACAATTTCTCACATTTAAACCCATTCACCCTCTTTCTATTCTCCCTTTATGGTAAGCTCATAGTAGCCTTATCTTAAACTCATTCACACCTTGATTCCAAATGTATAGTAAAACCTTTTATTTTCTTAATTCACATATTCCTAGGTAATTTTGTGGGGGTTTTTCATTAGATTTTAAAGATTAATAAGGGAAAAAATTTATGTGAGTTCTTGCTTTTTGTTTATTGATTAATAGAAATTGTTGAAAAAGATTAAAAAAAGTATCCTATATTTTATTCTTTTGTGTTTCTTGTTTGTTGTTTTTCACTTTCTTGAAAACCTATTGATTGATGGTTGAATGTTTGATTGTTGAGGTTATGGTGCAAATTTATTATCTCCAAATTGGATGTGTGCCATACATATACTTGAAACAAAATGATCGAGTGTAGCATTTATATTGCTAGATTTAGTGTAATTTGGTGTTCAAATAACTAAAAAAATTAATAAAATAATTTGTAATATAATATAAGAATAAAAAGTATATTTATTCATCAAATGAAATGAAAAAAAAATGCTGACAAAATGAGACAGATAGAGGAAGAATAATTAAAAGTTTTTTATTGAGTGTATTAAGTATTTTTATAAGTGTGTAAAGGAAACAAAATTAATTAATATAAATTATTTAAGTGAGGGTGTTTTTGGTGTATTAAAAAGTGTACATAGTAATAATCAAAACTTTAAAATTATCATGAATGTACCTAATAATAAAGTGACCAAATAAACTTTTAGAGTGTAAATAGTACCATCCTAATATTAATCTCTTTTTAGCTAGTTTTTGAGAAAAGCATGCCGCAATTAGAGTGTTCTTTTCGTGTAAAGTAATATTAATACTTGTAAAGATTTTTAATTGTCGGCTTGATTATAATTACAATTATTAGGGTTCTTTTATTATTATTTCATTTCAGTGTGTTTTTTTCATTTTTTTAACGATAATAATTATAATAAAAAATTGAATAATCAATAATATTCATTAAATCTAATATTTATTCCTTTTTTTTTTCATATAACTCATAATCATAACAACTACACCAAATAAGTTTTTTATGAGATACAATTATCATTTAGGTAATTTAAAATGTAGAAAAATAAAAAGAATCATAATCAAAATAAAAAAATCACAAAAATTTCATGGAATTAATATCACTAAAAAAAAAATTAAAAATGTAATAAACATAAAAATAACAATATAACATAATTAGGCTTTAAAAAACAATAAAATCTAATTATTCAATTAATTCATTTCATTATTTTTAGTTTAAAAAATTGAACTAATTTAATTCCGGTCGATTTTTTAATTAAAAAATTAAACAATTATTTTCAAAAAAAAAAAAAAAAATTAGTTGGTTCAATTTGGGTTTTCGATTCTATTCTGGTTTTTCGATTTCAGTCTTTTTCTTTTGTTCACCCCTAATGAAAGAGACAAATAGATGAAGATAGTGTGAACAAATGTATTATTCTATCAAATGAAAATGGCTAAACTCACTGTATTTCACATGAAACCCAAACACCCAGTGACATCCAAATCTCATATAATTAAATTAGCATTGAAACTTTATAGATCACTTGGGAACTTGATTACAACTGTGTGATTCACCATGGAGGCAGTTCTGGAGTATGTGTTTCAGCGGAAATTGCAGCATCAACATTCCTGGGGCATCGAAGATGTTCACCTTCAGTATTCTGTTTCCAGGATACCATCAATGAGCCCAAACTCCATAGCCTGCGATATTTCACCAGCAGAGAGCATGAGAATTAGTGGGTGCAGGAGAAATGCAAATATTGATTTGGGCATAATTAGCAGTGAGAATAACAAAATGGGAGACCATAGAGAAACCGAAACAAGATTCCATGCCTGCAAGAGCATCAAATGTCCTTTTTCTGGATAAATATAAGTGTATCAAGTGCAAGCGCAATTTCAGCTGTATTATAAACTTCTAGCTACGAAATGGCTCACAAAAATGAGTAGGTATATGTTACAAAAGAATGGAGAACAGGGAGCCAGAAGGATGTTGTAATGACCTGCCCCACTAACAAGATTTGTCCTCTTTGGCGGTTCAAGTCCTGGCCCAAACGCATCTTACTAGTTGAGGGAGATCATCCCTTATAAGCACATCCCCAATATCTTTCACAAGCGATGTGGGATGTTATAATGTTCTTAATTAATATTAAAAATGCTATGTAGTTTAAAGGAAAACTAGGACTAAGAAAAGTTACCTCAGCAACAGACAAGAAACGATCCCTCTCAGTGTATTGTTGCACTTTCTCAATTGGTTGACCGGTAAAAGCAGCATACATTTTGTCAATTTTCTGCACCAGATTTCCAGGGAAGTGCAAATCAATTGAAGAGTTAGTGCTGAGCAGAGCAGAGCCCTCATAACTCAGGAAGTTTTTAAATGAGTCAAGGACACAAGGTGGTCATGGATACGGCAACATTTAGCAAGCAGAAGAGACAAAAAGATACACACATCAAATGTTCCAGAAACTGGAAGATGAATTAGCAAATAGAAGAGGCTATGGAGCCACATCTCAAAGTGCTCCGGTAACTGGAAGATGCACGGACAGCTTAATAAATTAGTTTCTCAAATCTGCAGTTATGCAAGCATTGGCACCTATGGGAATACAAACCTAAAATTTTTCTTGCAACATCAGAAAAATGAACTCAGGTGATAGCAATTCTAAACTTCCAAATGAAGGATCAAGGCATAGTGGATAAAAGCTAAGCACCCCATCCAACAGATAGTGATGGTAGAATATTTAGTAGACACATTTATGTTCAATTTATGCAGAATGGATTATTTGAATAGTCCGGCCAAGTATAACAGCAAACCTAAATTTTTCTCACAAGACTCTCCCATATAAAGAGGGAAAAAATTTTGGTTTCAAGGGTTTACAAAACCAAATTAACAAGTATACATGAGACAATTGAATCATTTGCTTTTTACTTGATTATAAATCAATCGCTGCAATAAGATTGTCCAAACATCACTCAGAGCATGTGATTGAGTGGGAAAGAAGGACTTACGTGGCGAGATAGAACTGCTTCATTCACTTGGCGCCTCACATCTTCCACATGACCCTGCAGACATAAAAGGAACAGTAAACCTCATGCTTTTTACCAAGTCACAATTTCTTATATACTGAAACTACCAATCAAGAAGTGCTCATACCCCACTTCCACTCTGCGGCTGATTAAGCATAATGCGCGCATTGGGCATAGCATATCGCATCCCTTTTTCTCCACCAGCGAGAAGAAGTGCTGCTTGGCTAGCAGCTACTCCAAAACAGACTGTGCCAACCTTTGGCTTTATCTGCAAATAGTGTGTCAATAAAAGCTTGAAAAAAAAAAAAAGAAAAAAGAAAAAAAGGAGGGAAGCAAAGGGGAAAAAGAAAATACTAAGAGATGGATGGATTTATTGTGTTCATTCAACTGGAGATACACTAGGTTGCTTTAATTGAGTAACCTTACGATACTCCATTTATGAATTAAGAA
This sequence comes from Zanthoxylum bungeanum, assembly GCA_019454045.1. NCBI lineage: Eukaryota > Viridiplantae > Streptophyta > Magnoliopsida > Sapindales > Rutaceae > Zanthoxylum > Zanthoxylum bungeanum. The sequence continues at coordinate 61,150 of SKCR01005134.1, read as the reverse complement.
AAGAGTGTTGGTTTTCTAAAACACAGAAAAGATAACGACAAAAACCACGTCCCCAAAAGGGTGCTTGTCAATAATGTATTGTACTGTAGCACTGATATACGCTAGAATTCTTTTCATTAATCAGACAGAAGCTCACCATCAACTGACAATTAGTTGCTCATATCAACAACAATTAGGCTTGACAAATGCATAAGTTTTTTTTAACCTTAAATTTTGACAACAGTTTTTTGAAAATGAAAGGTCACAGCCCTCACAAATAAGAAGATATTAAGAGATGCTGAAAGAGAAAGGTTCTTAGCTCTTGGAAAGTCACAATCATCACTACATAGACATGAAATGTTATTAATGGGCAAGGGAGTGGGGAAAAAAAAGAGACGTGAAAAAGAAATGACATCAAAAGATTAAAAAACCAATTGAAACCTTACCCAAGACATGCAATCATAAATTGCCAACACAGAGTAGGTGCTTCCACCGGGGCAGTTCAAATACATCTGCAAAGGTACAGGACACAGTCATTTACTTATTAGAAGTGGGTTTCGAAAGTTTGGGTTTTTAACCCCCTCCTCCTCGTATGAAGATTACAAGAGTGAAAAAAGAGAGAGTATATGTATAACCATACCAGAATATCTGCATCCTCATCAACAGTTGCTAGAGTCACAAGTTGAGATATAACTCTTTGAGCAACCGTTGAGTTGATTGGCTGCCCGATGAAGATTATTCTATTCCTAAACAATACACTTGAAAGATCCAAAGGTCCTCCTGGAGTCATTACAGCTGGCATTAAGGGAGGATTATCATTTTTGGCTGCTACTATTTTGTAACTGCAAATCACAATATTATAAACTTATATATCCACCAGATGAAAAGAATTAAAATAACATACATCAAAGAAGAAAATAAACATTTGACACCGTGACATCCATGATCTACGAATCTATTTAATTTGACAAAGTACCCCTGAAATATGCTTTAAGAGCAAAAGAGTAAAATCTATCCATATAGCAATCTTTTCTAACTAGCAATTCCTTCATTGCATTTATTAAATGTATTTAAGTCCAAAAGTTCAATTTACACGGCAATGCACCTCAAGCAAACATATGCATTCTCCAAGCAAAATTACAGCTTTAAAGCATTTTATATTCCCAACAAGATATGGGCAATAACCTCCATGAACAACACACACTCACACATACCCTGTCATTTCAATAAAAATAAAGTGGAAATAATAAATGAAACACTCCAGGCAAAAAGGTTGAAGCAACACACCTTTGTTCAGTACCACAAAAGTCCTTCGCATCAAATTTTAGAGGCAACCCACAATTTCTACTAGATAATCCTGTATAAACAAAGCATTTTAGATATAATTACTAAATGTGCACATATGCATACCATCGAAATTATACTCAAACATCGGAAAATTGAAACATATTAACAGTAGCAAATCAGGAGCATGAGTGGCTGACAAACCCAACTGAGTCAATTCGAACCAAGACAAGATTTAAACCAAATTGAGGTAAACGAACTCAAATGAACAATATAGAACAACAAATTAAGCTTAAATATGAATGGGTCAATCCCATTAAATAAAATCAACCATCAAAATGCACAAGATTATGATTACCACTTCCTGAAGAGTCACCATATGGACTTGGCAATGCCGAAACTATTGACCTTGTGGAGTATCTGTTTACAAACACAAAATAATGAGAAATAACGCTAATTGAAGAAATTAAAATTGAATATTCAAGTAATCAAATTGCAGCCATTAAAAGTAAAAATTCAAGTAAGTGAATTGAATATAAAATTAAGCCCATATCATATATGTCGTTGGGTACCGGTTAGAGAAAAATGAAGCGGAGGTTCTGTTGAGAGAGGTGACAGAGAAGCTCAAGGAAGCTGAGATAGCTGAAGCTACCATTTTTATTAAAAGAAAAAGCCACAAAAATGACAAGCTTTACAGAAACTGAGAGGTTTTTGAAGGGACAAAGAGAAACGAAGATGGCTGTTTCTGTTAAGAGACGGTGTTAACAATTAAACGGAGTTTGTTTGGATAATAACCATTAAGTCCCAATATTTTATGGCTTTCATGTGCAGGGTAATTTTTCCATACCTCCCTTAGGGGTGTTCATAGGATCAGGTTAACCCGCGATCTGATCTGATCCGATCCGATCCGATCCGCACGGGTTTCAAATAAAAATAATGAGTTTTCGGGTTAAGCTGATCCGACCCGAAAATATAATATTTTTATTAATTTTCTAAAAATTTTATTATTTTTTAAAAGTTTTTACTATTATTTCATTTATTTATTACTTTTGTTGTCTTGAAATTTTATATAAATGATAATTACCGGGACATAAAATAATTAATATTTATATTTCAAAATAATTAATTCATTAAAAAAAAATTTGGATGACACGACCCGACCCGATCGAGTTTCACTTCTCAAATTTCGGGTTCGAATCTCGTGACCCGCATGACTTGATCGGGTTTCAAAAATTTCAAAAAAACTGACGCAACCCGACCCGTGAACACCCCTACCTCCCTTGAGCTATGGGGTTGCTTCAGTTTGTGACAAGTTATTCATATATTATTATTGATATACTATAAACATTAGATTGTTGAGGATAAATTATAATATTTAGAATCCATTTTAATTTTAATATATTGTGCGTGATTTAACAAGTCAATGTGGATCCCATTTTTACTTCTTTTCATTTTCTATTTTGAAAATCTGAATTTCGTCATATGTTCTAACCATATGCAATAAATTAAGATAAGTCATAATTTTTATTTTTATAGATTCACATATGCACCCTTAAGTGTAAAGCAGATATAAATCAAAGCAAATAAAAGAGAGTAGAAAATAAAATCAACACATGTAATTTTGTTGACGAATTGGAAAACTCGTATGAGTAATAAATCACTCTCAGTATCTAGGCTACCAGGCAAAATCCACTATAACGGGAAAAACTTACAGTGATGATAAAAGACCTATGGCTGTAATTCTGTCGACTCTAATACTTCTAAACTGTAATAACCCGAAGAACTTCTCAAGCCCACATCGAGCGGCCTTCTTCAGAACCTCTGAAGTCTTTAAGCGAATCAACTCTGCAAGCACGCAATGTTGGAACTCCAACTACCAATCTTCCTCCTAGAGAACTCTGAAGGCTTAGGAAATTAGGTTATGTTGTGTTTTTGTATCGATGGTCAATCAAGGAAGGATCTCACCAAAATAGAGAAGACAAGAATAATCAATATAGTCTTCAAGGTAAGTTGTCAAGAAAGTTGAAACAAAATATTTGTAGATTCTGAATAATATGTTTTCAACCCTAAGGAAGGTGGCTCTAAGTTTCTTTATATAAGTATGACAAAGGTAAAGGTGTTCTTGTGCAAAACAAGCCTAAAAACGCGTCCAAAATAACCTACTTACGCACAGGTGTTCGATCGCCACAAGAATACGTGTCGAACGCGCACTGTTCCGCAAACTTATTCGAATGCAGTCTCGAACGTACCTTAAACGCAAACACACTGGAAGGTTTCGTTCGAACGGAAAGATGATTGCACTGTAGGAACCACTTTTCTAGCGCAGCGAAAACACGTTAGGCACCCGAGATCGAACTATAAAAACAACACCAACACTGAAATTTTACTTCTTTTTTGGATAAAATTTCAGCCCCAGAACAGCCCTCGAACAGAAGTGGAAATTTGGACTATTTTGAACCAGAAACGTGCCCAGCTCACTGCCCAAATCAGCCCTTATCTATGTCAGTTCCCTCTGAGTTTCAGGTCTGATTTTTTTCACAGAAATCAGCCCCAACACAGCCCCAAAACACCCTTTAATGTTCCCTAAAATTTCTGGATTGAATACAAATTAAACCGAGCCCCGTAACACTCATTGGGCGTGCGGCAGTGAGCAGAAAATTGCTCACTGCCGTGTGATATGTTTGGAAGATGAAGATTAAGAATTTGGTTCAACACCAAATGAATTAAGAGAGAGTTTCAAGAACAAGAGATTAAAATCACACAAGGTTTTCTTTTGGTTTTTCTTTTGGTTTTTTTTTTGTGTTCTTCTTTTTCTTTTCTCAACACTTGAGAGAGTTTCAAGAACAAGAGAGGTGGCTAGGGTTTAAAATGAATTAGGTTAGGTAAAAAGAAAATCATATTTTCTTTTTATACCTAGGGTTATTGTTTCCAAAACAAATCAAAACATTTCCCCTCATCACTCCAAAATTTCGGCCATAGTAGGTGCTTTTTAAAAAAAATATTGTATTATCAAATTTTCAATTACCATAATTGAAAATATGTTATACAAATTAATAAGTTATCACCTTATAAAAGGGGTAACTTCCAAAACCAATCCAAGGATTTCCAAATTCCAAATTTAACCTTTAATAAATTATATCACATATAATTTAATAACATGTGTTTAATTATCATATAATTATAAAAACTATATATTAAATTTAACATATAGTTTAAACTGTGACAAAATAATATTATTAATCATATTAATAATATTTACATATGTGAGTATATAGTTGGTGTAGACAACAGAACCTGGGCGACGCCGTTCCTAGGCTCGCGGCCTAGTTGGGAAGAATTACATAACATGGAGTCGCCACCCGGTGTGAACGGGACAAAGATTTAAGGCCGCACTCACCCCTCGCAAGGGAAGACCTCAAACCGTTGGGTTCGGAATGGTCCCTTACTTATGTCACTTGTAATGAAAGGATTCATGTAATAATTTAATTAAGCTTAAGTAACACTATTCCAAGAGTATCATGCTTCTAAATTCTCATATGCAAAATAAAACTTATGTGCACATTTTCACATATATCTCACATTTAAAATTACATGCTTAACATATATCAAGATAGCAGCGAACATACAACTTTATTTACATATCATATTCAGGAAAACACAAGCACACGTATTGACCATACAAGCACACATATGGGCACTTTTCCAAGCGGTACGTGGAATTGTAGCCCAAGTACAGACCGCACTACCGTCCATTCGGAATCGGCTACGGAATTTACGTCTGGGTTTCCATCCGATATACCGCAAGAAATAATACTCAAATGTTATCATGACATAAGCATACGAATTGTAATACATTAACACATTTGCATAAGAAAGATCAACCAAGAGGCAATTATGCATGAATATGATAAGACAGACTCAGTTCAGTGGGTGCACGTTCGTGTAGCGTTCGTAAACGCGTTCGAACGGAAATGAAACAGAATGCTCACGTTCGTATGGCGTTTGTTAACGCGTTCGAACAGAAATGAGACCTGATGCATGATAAGGCAAAAACGTATGCGCGTTCGAGTTGCGTTCGTAAACGCGTTCGAACGGAAATGAAACAGAATGCTCACGTTCGTATGGCGTTTGTTAACGCGTTCGAACGGAAATGAGACCTGATGCATGATAAGGCAAAATGTATGTACGTTCGAGTTGCGTTCGTGAACGCGTTCGAACGGACACGGACCTGATGCATGAAATGGGATGCAATACATAAAAACACAAAAAGGGGGCGCGGCGAAGCACTGCCGTAAAGGTGGCCTTTTGGGGCTATTGATCTCTCAAAGAGAGGACCTTTAGACCAACATACTAAGCCCATGCGCGTCACATCACAACACATGAAATAAATGATATCAGACATAGTGTGCCCGATTGAACATATCTTGTATCCAACCGAACACACATCAATCGGCGCGGCAAAGCATCGTGGTAAAGGGCTTTTAGCCCCTCCCCATAGGGGATCTTACATCACACTTACTAAGCCCATGCGCTCGATTGAATTATACATACGAAAATAAAGATAATAATATCAAACTAAGTATGCCCGATTGAACGTATCTCGCATCCAACCGAACATACATCAACCGGCGCGGCGAAGTAGTGTCACAAAGGTGGCCTTTTCGGCTCTTTGTCTCCCAAATGGGGGACCTTTGGACTAACTCACTAAGCCCATGCGCTTGGTTGAATCATGCATAACTAAGCGACATATTGAATTCAAGTAAAGAAAACTAAATAAACAAAGGCAACACAACAAAAGAAAGATGGTGCCGGTACGTGGAGTTGTGGCCCGAGTACAGATCATATTACCGTCCATTCGGAATCGGCTATGAAATTTATGTCCGGGTTTCCATCCGATATACCGCGAGAGTTGACACATCTCTCATTCATCCAATACCCACAACATATTACATCTCATAATTCATGCATATTTATCTACTCAAAGACCACAACATGCATCCATAAACGACTCTCATGCGAATAGAATTCAATAATAACAAAAAAAATGAATATAAACTAATGAAAAGGTACCCTCAGGTCTAACCTTTTAAATCATCTCTCGGATGTACGGTACACGATCGTCGGAAGGGTGGATGCTCCGCAACTCTCCCGGTTCACTGGTTCACTGTCCTCGTTCGTTGTTCGGCCACTCAAGCTACTGTTCCGACTCCGTTTTGCTGTTGTTTCCTCTTTGTCTTTTGCTTACTGTTTTTGGGTGTCTTCTTCCTGTAATTTTTATGTGTGTTGTGTATGAGTTAGAGACTAGCTAGCTAGGGTTGAGAAGGTTGGTGAAGGGTTCTTTTATAGGCAAAGGGTTAGGTTTGACAAGGAAAGGGATTTGATTTGGTTTGGTTAAGGGAAGTCAAGAGATTTGATTTGGTTTGGTTAAGGGAAGTCAAAGATTGAGGGGGGACAAATCTTGGCTAGATAGGGAAGGTTGAATTTTTGATTGGCTTGGATTAGGAATACAATATTTTAAGTTTGGGAATAATCTTATTAGATTGGGAATATAATTGGTTGATTGATTTTAATTAGGCATGATTATATTTTGATTTAGTGTGTGATTTGTTTAATTTAGGCATGATTTTAGTTTAAGTTGGTAATTGTTTATTTTATTTTGGTATATGTTTTATTTAATCATTTAATTATTTTAGTTATTATATTATTTAGTTAATGTTTTAATTAATATTTATTTATTTAAGTTGGGATGTGTTTTATGGGCTTTGGGGGGCTAATGGGCTGGATGTGAGGCTAGCAGCAAAACCAGAATTACCGACACCGTTTGAACGCTTCCTCGAACGCGGCACGAACGCCCGCAATCCGTTTGACGTTCGAACGTAAACACGAACGCAGCACGAATGAAAACAGTGAACCTTGTTTATTCTGAATTTCCCCTTCCGATGTCTGTTTCCCGTGACCTCCGTGACTTAAAAGGTAGTGTCTCCAAAATGAGACTCATCATAGGGACTTATGCGTAAAAATGAAGTGCCTACAGTCGCCCCCACTTTGATGGGACTTGTGTAATGTGCAACAGTGACAATCCTATCAAAGTTATGCAATGCATTTCTACTTACCTGGCTCGCCAGCTGCCACTTGACTTACCATGTGTTGAGTTGATTTGGGTGGTGAGGTGCTGCGACCCCTGGTTCATTCCCGAACCGTGTTGTGATGTGGTCCATTCCCGAACCGTTGCCGTAAGGTGGTCCATTCCCGAACCGTTACTGTAAGGTGGTTCATTCCCGAACCGTTACTGTGTGAGATGTTCATCCCGAACTGTTACTGTGAGAGATGTCCATTCCCGAACCGTTACTGTGAGGTGTTCATTCCCGAACTGTTATCGTGAGGTGGTCCATTCCCGAACCGTTACTGTGAGGTGTCCATTCTCGAACTGTTACTGTAAGGTGGTCCATTCTCGAACCGTTACTGTGAGGTGTTCATTCCCGAACTGTTACTGTGAGGTGTTCATTCTCGAACTATGCTGTGAGTTGGTCCATTCCCGAACCTTTACTGTGAGGTGTTCATTCTCGAACTGTTACCATGAGATGTCCATTTCCAAACTGTTACCGTGAGGTGTTCATTTCCGAACTGTTGAGATGAGGCTTTATTCCTCCCGAGTTTTATTCCCGAACTGTTGAGATGAGGCTTTATTCCTCCCGAGCTTTATTCCCGAACTGTTGAGATGAGGCTTTATTCCTCCGAGCTTTGTTCTCGAACTTATACTGCTATGAGGCTTTCTTCCCCTGGGCTTTGTTCCCTGACTGTGTTAACTGTGGGCTTTGTCCCCGAACTGTATTGAATGTGGGCTTTATTCCCGAGTTTGTAGGCTTTCTTCCTGAACTGTACTGAATGTGGGCTTTATTCCCGTACTGAGCTGAATGCAGGCTTTCTTCCTGAACCGAACTAGATGCAGGCTTTATTCCTGAACTGTTACTGTAAGGTGGTCCATTCCCGAACCGTTACTGTAAGGTGGTTCATTCCCGAACCGTTACTGTGAGGTGGTTCATTCCCGAACCGTGCTTCCATTCTTGGAGTGCCATTCCCGGCTTGTTCATTCTTGAACTGTCCATTCCCGGACCATATCTCCATTCTCGGAGTGTCATTTCCGACTTGTTCATTCTTGAACTCTGCTCCATTCTTGGATTGCCATTCTCGGCTTGTTCATTCTTGAACTGTCCATTCCCGGACCATATCTCCATTCTCGGAGTGTCATTTCCGACTTGTTCATTCTTGAACTGCCCATTCCTGGACTATATCTCCATTCTCGGAGTGTCATTTCCGACTTGTTCATTCTTGAACTGCCCATTCCCGGACCATATCTCCATTCTCGGAGTGCCATTCTCGGCAGAACTGATCTGATGTAATATGGGCCTCGCCCCCAGAATGTCATACCTGACAATGCTGATACTGATATAATGTGGGCCTCGACCCTGGGACTCATTCCCAAACTGTGTTTGATGTAGGCCTCGACCCTGGGAATAATCTTATTAGATTGGGAATATAATTGGTTGATTGATTTTAATTAGGCATGATTATATTTTGATTTAGTGTGTGATTTGTTTAATTTAGGCATGATTTTAGTTTAAGTTGGTAATTGTTTATTTTATGTTTGGTATATATTTTATTTAATCATTTAATTATTTTAGTTATTATATTATTTAGTTAATGTTTTAATTAATATTTATTTATTTAAGTTGGGATGTGTTTTATGGGCTTTGGGGGGCTAATGGGCTGGATGTGAGGCTAGCAGCAAAACCAGAATTACCGACACCGTTTGAACGCTTCCTCGAACGCGGCACGAACGCCCGCAATCCGTTTGACGTTCGAACGTAAACACGAACGCAGCACGAATGAAAACAGTGAACCTTGTTTATTCTGAATTTCCCCTTCCGATGTCCGTTTCCCGTGACCTCCGTGACTTAAAAGGTAGTGTCTCCAAAATGAGACTCATCATAGGGACTTATGCGTAAAAATGCAGTGCCTACAGTTGCCCCCACTTTGATGGGACTTGTGTAATGTGCAACAGTGACAATCCTATCAAAGTTATGCAATGCATTTCTACTTACCTGGCTCGCCAGCTGCCACTTGACTTACCATGTGTTGAGTTGATTTGGGTGGTGAGGTGCTGCGACCCCTGGTTCATTCCCGAACCGTGTTGTGATGTGGTCCATTCCCGAACCGTTGCCGTAAGGTGGTCCATTCCCGAACCGTTACTGTAAGGTGGTTCATTCCCGAACCGTTACTGTGAGATGTTCATTCCCGAACTGTTACTGTGAGATGTCCATTCCCGAACCCGACCGTACTGTGAGGTGTTCATTCCCGAACTGTTATCGTGAGGTGGTCCATTCCCGAACCGTTACTGTGAGGTGTCCATTCTCGAACTGTTACTGTAAGGTGGTCCATTCTCGAACCGTTACTGTGAGGTGTTCATTCCCGAACTGTTACTGTGAGGTGTTCATTCTCGAACTATGCTGTGAGTTGGTCCATTCCCGAACCTTTACTGTGAGGTGTTCATTCTCGAACTGTTACCATGAGATGTCCATTTCCAAACTGTTACCGTGAGGTGTTCATTCCCGAACTGTTAAGATGAGGCTTTATTCCTCCCGAGCTTTATTCCCGAACTGTTGAGATGAGGCTTTATTCCTCCCGAGCTTTATTCCCGAACTGTTGTGAGATGAGGCTTTATTCCTCCGAGCTTTGTTCTCGAACTTATACTGCTATGAGGCTTTCTTCCCCTGGGCTTTGTTCCCTGACTGTGTTAACTGTGGGCTTTGTCCCCGAACTGTATTGAATGTGGGCTTTATTCCCGAGTTTGTAGGCTTTCTTCCTGAACTGTACTGAATGTGGGCTTTATTCCCGTACTGAGCTGAATGCAGGCTTTCTTCCTGAACCGAACTAGATGCAGGCTTTATTCCTGAACTGTTACTGTAAGGTGGTCCATTCCCGAACCGTTACTGTAAGGTGGTTCATTCCCGAACCGTTACTGTGAGGTGGTTCATTCCCGAACCGTGCTTCCATTCTTGGAGTGCCATTCCCGGCTTGTTCATTCTTGAACTGTCCATTCCCGGACCATATCTCCATTCTCTCGGAGTGTCATTTCCGACTTGTTCATTCTTGAACTCTGCTCCATTCTTGGATTGCCATTCTCGGCTTGTTCATTCTTGAACTGTCCATTCCCGGACCATATCTCCATTCTCGGAGTGTCATTTCCGACTTGTTCATTCTTGAACTGCCCATTCCTGGACTATATCTCCATTCTCGGAGTGTCATTTCCGACTTGTTCATTCTTGAACTGCCCATTCCCGGACCATATCTCCATTCTCGGAGTGCCATTCTCGGCAGAACTGATCTGATGTAATATGGGCCTCGCCCCCAGAATGTCATACCTGACAATGCTGATACTGATATAATGTGGGCCTCGACCCTGGGACTCATTCCCAAACTGTGTTTGATGTAGGCCTCGACCCTGGGACTCATCCCCAAAACTGATGTTGAAGTGGGCCTCGGCCCCAACTGCTACTGACATGGGCCTCGCCCCCAAATTGATGCTGATGTGGGCCTCGACCCTCGGGATTCATTCCCTGGATTCATTCCAAAATTCTGCTGATGCGGGCATTGGCCCTGGGATTCATTCCCTGGATTCATTCCAAAATTCTGCTGATGTGGGCCTCGACCCTGGGATTCATTCCCTGGATTCATTCCAAAATTCTGCTGATGTGGGCCTCGGCCCTAAACTGATATTGATATGGGCCTCGCCCCCAGACTGATACAGATACGGGCCGCGCCCCTGTGACTCATTATGAAATTGCTGACATGGGCCTCAACCCCGGGATTCATTCCAACACTCTGACGATGTGGGCCTCGACCCTGGGACTCATCCCCAAAACTACTACTCATATGTTACTGATTCTGGTTGTCTTGTCTTTGCCGCTTTCTCTTTTTCTCTTCTGAAACCTGTGTATTACAAAACAGAACAAACACAAAAGGGATGCAAAAATGTGTTACGTGTATGCATGCATGCATGATTGGGTTTCCTATCCCAATGAGCTAGGTCTTCTGCCAGTATTCTTGGTGGCTGCTTGGTCTTTTGACAAGTCTGTCATCTTCCCTAACCAACATGCATCTATGATGGCTTTTAAATCAAAAGGGAGTTATGGTGCATGTATGCATGAGGTGCATGTGATACATGTGATGCATGTGATACAAGAAATATATCAACTCTTTAAAATTTGCACACAAATCGGCCCATCATCATTTTAGAAGTTTTTGGGCTAACTGCCATAGGAGTGGACTCGTCCCAGTTTAAATGGCCCAACGAGTTCACATCTCATGACAAGGAGTCCAACTAAATCCAAATGGTAATGTTCCGAACACAAGCACAAAGAAAGATAATGCAAACATACAACAATAATTTCTACAATGGCTCATCAACATTTCAGAAGCTTTTGGCCTAATAGTCATAAGGTACGAACTTGCCCCAGTTTAAATGGCCCAACAAGCCCGCATTTCTGACAATAGTCCAACTGCATCCAAATGAGGATGGTCCACAAGCACATATTCAAGGAAATAATTGCTACTTTAGCCAACCCGGTCTATGGGTGGGTAGTAAGTATAGACATAAAAAGGCTCTCACCGGCGAAGGATGGCCCACAACTAGGTCTCCCCACTCAAGGGTTCGAGCAACCAAGTGAGCGCACCCCTTTTTATACACTAAGGTACGTGCCAATGAGCTATGGTGTGTGACGGACTGTCAAATGGATTTCCCGTTGTAGATCCCCCAAAGGGAAGGTGGAGCGAGGCTCACTTAAATACCCAAGCCTCTTAGGCTCTTATCGCTTGTTGTCAGGAATAAACAACGAGTCATCCAAATTAGTCTATCACAATAGGCTACGAGTAGATGGCTATCTAGGTGCCTTCACAGCTTTTCCTTCTAGAAAGGTAGTGAATGAAGGAGGACACCAAACCATTACCTAGCCTAAAAATGCCCTTGATTAAACCCTCACTTTATCCACTATAGACACGGTCAATTAAAACATAAATCCAAACATCACAAGTCAATATTTCGGGGCCAATTCTCTATCCCCAGTGGAGTCGCCAGACTGTAGACAACAGAACCTGGGCGACGCCGTTCCTAGGCTCGCGGCCTAGTTGGGAAGAATTACATAACATGGAGTCGCCACCCGGTGTGAACCGGGACAAAGATTTAAGGCCGCACTCACCCCTCGCAAGGGAAGACCTCAAACCGTTGGGTTCGGAATGGTCCCTTACTTATGTCACTTGTAATGAAAGGATTCATGTAATAATTTAATTAAGCTTAAGTAACACTTATTTCCAAGTATCATGCTTCTAAATTCTCATATGCAAAATAAAACTTATGTGCACATTTTCACATATATCTCACATTTACAATTAAAATACAAACATGCTATATCAAGATAGCAGCGAACATACAACTTTATTTACATATCATATTCAGGAAAACACAAGCACACGTATTGACCATACAAGCACACATATGGGCACTTTTCCAAGCGGTACGTGGAATTGTAGCCCAAGTACAGACCGCACACTACCGTCCATTCGCGAATCGGCTACGGAATTTACGTCTGGGTTTCCATCCGATATACCGCAAGAAATAATACTCAAATGTTATCATGACATAAGCATACGAATTGTAATACATTAACACATTTGCATAAGAAAGATCAACCAAGAGGCAATTATGCATGAATATGATAAGACAGACTCAGTTCAGTGGGTGCACGTTCGTGTAGCGTTCGTAAACGCGTTCGAACGGAAATGAAACAGAATGCTCACGTTCGTATGGCGTTTGTTAACGCGTTCGAACGGAAATGAGACCTGATGCATGATAAGGCAAAAACGTATGCGCGTTCGAGTTGCGTTCGTAAACGCGTTCGAACGGAAATGAAACAGAATGCTCACGTTCGTATGGCGTTTGTTAACGCGTTCGAACGGAAATGAGACCTGATGCATGATAAGGCAAAATGTATGTACGTTCGAGTTGCGTTCGTGAACGCGTTCGAACGGACACGGACCTGATGCATGAAATGGGATGCAATACATAAACACAAAAAGGGGGCGCGGTGAAGCACTGCCGTAAAGGTGGCCTTTTGGGGCTATTGATCTCTCAAAGAGAGGACCTTTAGACCAACATACTAAGCCCATGCGCGTCACATCACAACACATGAAATAATGATATCAGACATAGTGTGCCCGATTGAATATCTTGTATCCAACCGAACACACATCAATCGGCGCGGCAAAGCATCGTGGTAAAGGGCTTTTAGCCCCTCCCCATAGGGGATCTCACATCACACTTACTAAGCCCATGCGCTCGATTGAATTATACATACGAAAATAAAGATAATAATATCAAACTAAGTATGCCCGATTGAACGTATCTCTCGCATCCAACCGAACATACATCAACCGGCGCGGCGAAGTAGTGTCACAAAGGTGGCCTTTTCGGCTCTTTGTCTCCCAAATGGGGGACCTTTGGACTAACTCACTAAGCCCATGCGCTTGGTTGAATCATGCATAACTAAGCGACATATTGAATTCAAGTAAAGAAAACTAAATAAACAAAGGCAACACAACAAAAGAAAGATGGTGCCGGTACGTGGAGTTGTGGCCCGAGTACAGATCATATTACCGTCCATTCGGAATCGGCTATGAAATTTATGTCCGGGTTTCCATCCGTATACCGCGAGAGTTGACACATCTCTCATTCATCCAATACCCACAACATATTACATCTCATAATTCATGCATATTTATCTACTCAAAGACCACAACATGCATCCATAAACGACTCTCATGCGAATAGAATTCAATAATAACAAAAAATGAATATAAACTAATGAAAAGGTACCCTCAGGTCTAACCTTTTAAATCATCTCTCGGATGTACGGTACACGATCGTCGGAAGGGTGGATGCTCCGCAACCTCCCGTTTCACTGGTTCACTGTCCTCGTTCGTTGTTCGGGCCACTCAAGCTACTGTTCCGACTCCGTTTTGCTGCTGTTTCCTCTTTGTCTTTTGCTTACTGTTTTTGGGTGTCTTCTTCCTGTAATTTTTATGTGTGTTGTGTATGAGTTAGAGACTAGCTAGCTAGGGTTGAGAAGGTTGTTGAAGGGTTCTTTTATAGGCAAAGGGTTAGGTTTGACAAGGAAAGGGATTTGATTGGTTTGGTTAAGGGAAGTCAAGAGATTTGATTTGGTTTGGTTAAGGGAAGTCAAAGATTGAGAGGGGGACAAATCTTGGCTAGATAGGGAAGGTTGAATTTTTGATTGGCTTGGATTAGGAATACAATATTTAAGTTTGGGATAATCTTATTAGATTGGGAATATAATTGGTTGATTGATTTTAATTAGGCATGATTATATTTTGATTTAGTGTGTGATTTGTTTAATTTAGGCATGATTTTAGTTTAAGTTGGTAATTGTTTATTTTATGTTTGGTATATGTTTTATTTAATCATTTAATTATTTTAGTTATTATATTATTTAGTTATGTTTTAATTAATATTTATTTATTTAAGTTGGGATGTGTTTTATGGGTGGCGACGGGCTGGATGTGAGGCTAGCAGCAAAACCAGAATTACCGACACCGTTTGAACGCTTCCTCGAACGCGGCACGAACGCCCGCAATCCGTTTGACGTTCGAACGTAAACACGAACGCAGCACGAATGAAAACAGTGAACCTTGTTTATTCTGAATTTCCCCTTCCGATGTCTGTTTCCCGTGACCTCCGTGACTTAAAAGGTAGTGTCTCCAAAATGAGACTCATCATAGGGACTTATGCGTAAAAATGCAGTGCCTACAGTTGGACTATCCAATTATATTTATATCGAGCTAGCACGGGGACCAAATGGACCTACGATTCTGAGCTCCAATAATCCCGGAATATTAATTAAACTCTTAATTAAATATTCTGAATTATTAACTCCGGTTTTATTCCATAAAAACTTGAAGCTGCACTCTCATTGTCGCAGATAGATAAATTAAACCAAACCACGTCCGTTTCCATCGATATAGTCATTACATATGAATTGTCCCTTCACGAGTATCTCGTCATTAAAGTCGGGTCATAATATCCGTTATACCGCTCTAATTATTTTTACCTTAAGTATCATTGATTCTCTAATGAATGATTTATTCATACCATTATGAATGTTAATCTTTCTATTTGTAATAGAAAGATTTGAGCGCTCCAACCTTTCAAGTACCGAATCAACTTTTAAGGAAGATACTTCTCTACTTCTCGTAAGAATGAGTGAACTCCATATCTATGTAAAACATACATAGCTACACACAAAGCCATGTCCCCAAAGTACGTAGCTATTGGTCGGGATTGCTACACCAATCTCACCTTTGTAAATCAAAGGACATAGCCTGCCATGCAGGAGTTCGTAGTACACTTAGGATTAAGATCAATCCATATATGACAATCTAGTTTATCGAAATGAATTTATTTATTTAATAGATATTATAAGAAACTCATTTCTATTTGGGTCCAGTCCTGTATGATCAAATCATACAAGGTGCCTTCATTCTCATGTCTCCACATGGACGATCTCGGATCAAGGTCGCCATACAATTATAGAATGGACCGCAACTATAGATAAACCACAAATAAAATACCCGCTTTGTTTGCTCTCTTTGACTATTTTAGATTACTAACTTCAGACTTAAATCCTCTTGTGTATGACACTCATACAATAAGTCTGAAGGCACATGAGTAATCTAGGGTAAACAAGATAATTTACAATATGCGATATTAAAATAAATACTTTGATTAATGAATAATGCATCATTTTATTTCATAAAATATGATACCGTTTACATTATATGAGGCTCTATGGCATATATCCTAACAATCTCCCACTTGCACTAGAGGAAATGAGACATGTCACATAATCCTAGACCATATAGATGACCTTCAAACACTTTATCCGACAAGGTCTTTGTAAATTGATCAGTCAGGTTCTTTGCGGATGCAATCTTTGTGACAGTAACGTCTCATCTCTACACTATCTCCCTGATAAGGTCGGCAATACAAGACTGTTTTATACTCCGCCATACTATTTCCCCACCGCATAGGGTAAACATTGATCCAGATGTTGATTTCCTAGAATCGAAATCTCTTTAGGATTACATCCTCATCGGAATATACAAGCATATAATCTATCGTTCTCTTAAGATACTTGAGAATGTGTTCACAGCCACCCAATGATCCAATCCAGGGTTAGACTGAAACTTACTGACTACTCCCACTGCAAAATAGATATCTGGTCTCGTGCATAACATAGCATACATGAGACTACCAACTGTTGAGGCATATGAGATATGTCTCATTTCCTCAACTCCTTGAGGTGTCTTAGGAGACTGTTCATTTGACAAATGAATTCCATGTCGATAGGGAAAATTGCCTTTCTTGGAATTTTACATCCCAAATCGCACAAGGATCTTGTCGATGTAGGATGCCTAATACATAGCTAATAGTCATTTCTTGTGATCCCGAAGTATCTGGATCCTAAGAATATAACTGGCCTCTCCCAAATCTTTCATTTGGAATTGGTTAGCTAGCTAGGTTTTTACATCTGATAATATCTTTACATCATTCCCAATGAGTAAAATATCATCGACGTATAAAACAAGAAAAACCACATTTCCATCAATGACGTGCTTTATATACACAAGGCTCATTAACGTTCTGCTCAAAATCATAAGGTTTTATCATGGTATCAAATCTTATGTTCTAAAATCGAAATGCTTGCTTGAGTCCATAAATAGACCTTTACAGCATGCAAATCTTTTGCTCTTGACATTGGGCTATGAACCCCTCTAGTTATACCATATAGATACACTCATCAAGATTGCCATTCAAGAATGCAGTCATGACGTCCATTTGCCAAATATCATAGTCATAATATGCGACAATGGATAGAAGAGTACGGATGGATTTGAACATGGCTACTGGCGATAAAGATTCCTCATAGTCAACTCCCTCTTTCTAGGTATAACCATTGGCCACTAGCCTAGCCTTGAAGGTATGTACCTTCCCATCTGCTCCTCTCTTTCTCTTGTAGACCTACTTACAACTTATGGACTTTACCCCATCAGGTTGGTCTACAGGTTCCCAGACTGAGTTGGAGTATATAGACTTTATCTCAAGGGTCATGGCTTTTAGCCATTCCTCTTCGTCAAAAACATCCATTGCACTACGATAGGTCAATGGATCATCTACAACATCGTTGGAATGGACAACTTATGCCTCTCCAACTCCTAGATAGCGATCAGGTTGTCGCACAACCCTCTCACTATGTCTAGGTGGCAGATAATTCTGAAAAACTTGCATCTGACGCTCAGATGTCGAAGGTGCTATGTGTTTGTCAACTGTTGTTGACAATGGTGCGCAGGTCGAACCAGCAAGTAACTCCTCAATTAACACCTTACTACGAGGTTTGAACTCCCTCATATAGTCCTCCTCTAGAAACGTAGTGTTTGTCAATACAAACATTTTGTTATCTTCTAGGATATAAAAGAATCCACCGATAGTCTTCTTAGGATAGCCTACAAATAGGCACACCTGTGAACGTGACTCTAACTTAGTAGTTTTATTCTTCAGTATATGTGATGGACACCCCATATGCGGAAATATCGTAAACTAGTTTTACGAACACTCCACAACTCTAAGGGAGTTTTAGGAACAGACTTAGATGAAACTAAATTAAGGATATACATTGCTATTTGTAATGCATACCCCCAGAACGAACTAGGTAGTGAGCTATAACTAAACATAGATCTTATTATGTCTATTAGGATCCGATTTCTCCTCTATGCAATACCATTTTGCTGTGGTGTTCCAGAGGCTGTGAGTTGGGATACTATCCCATGCTAAACTAATAATTCCTCGAAATCTCTGTCAAGATATTCTCCTACATGATCCGATCATAGAATTTTGATCGTCTTACCTAACTGGTTCTTAACCTGAGCACGATACTTTTTGAACTTTTCAAAAGTATCTTACTTGTGCTACATTAGGTAAACGTATCTATATCTTGAATAATTGTCAATAAATATGATAAAATATTCATAACCAACTCAGGCTCTTACATTTATCGGTCTGTAAATGTCCGAATGTATTAGCTCAAGTGGTTGACTGGCTCTTATATTTTTTCCAGTAAAAGGTCTCTTTGTCATTTTTCATTCTAAACAGGATTCACAAGCTGATAAAGTTCTGAGCTTTAACTAGTTTAAGGCTCCGTTCTTTATCAACCTATTTATCGTGAGAAATCTTTTGCCATTTTGTTTTAGGTTTTTTAACTATAAACATTTCAGTATTGAGTAGTGACCTATGTGTTAACGGTCTTAACACATATAAATTATTTTATGAGTTTCATGTGCATATAGTTAATCCATTTCTACCAATAATAACTAAATTACTATACGAAACAAAAAAAAAAAACCATCATCCAAAAGTTTTGAAACAGAAATTAAATTCCTGCGAAACCAAGGAATAAATAACACATTGTTTAAATTTAAATAACTATTATTTGTAAAATTTAGACTGGAAACTATCACTACTCTTGCTGAAACAACATCCTCCGTCCCGACCTTCATGGTGTAGCCACCTTCAGCAAGGTCCTTACATGTGTCATGTAGCTGTAAAGAAGAACAAACATGGTTAGTGGTCTCAGAATCAACAATCCAAACAGATTTATCATCCTCCACTAATAGAGATTCGATAACAAGTAAATCGTATTTACCTGTAGCATTCTTCTTTTTCAGCTCATCAAGGTATTTAGAGAATTCCTTTTCCAATGCCCATCCTCGTTGCAATCCTTGGGCTTGACATCCTTGGAGCCTTTCTTGTTATTCTTCTTCATGGGCTTAGCCTTAGCCTTCCCAGTGCTATTGTTTTTCTTCTTTTTAAATTTAGATAACTCGACAATATTTGCCTTAGCATTGGGCTTATGAGGATCCACAAGCATAGACTCGTAATGGGTGAGCTCATTCAGCAGTTGGGTCAAAGTAAAAGTCAACTTGTTCATAACATAGTTACTTTTAAACTGTAAGAAACTCTTAGGAAGAGTTTCCATAATCATGGTCATCTGGCTTCGCTAGTCAATACGAGCGCCATGGGTTTCAGTTG
The DNA here is from genome assembly GCA_019454045.1 of Zanthoxylum bungeanum. Lineage (NCBI taxonomy): Eukaryota > Viridiplantae > Streptophyta > Magnoliopsida > Sapindales > Rutaceae > Zanthoxylum > Zanthoxylum bungeanum. Next base: position 41,673 of record SKCR01005134.1, on the reverse strand, counting down.
TATTGAGGTAGGTCATCATCCTCAAGACGTGCTCTCAGACTGATGTCTCATCCTTCTTCCTAACAGTCATCGCTGAGACCATGGCCTCATGACATTGATGCTCTGAAGGTTGCTCGAACATGCCCTGCAATGACTCCATCATCTGAGATGTTGTAGTCATAGGCTCATGCTTTGTAACAAGAACCTCGGACATCCCTGCTAGCAAGTAGCAGCAGACATTCTCATTAGCCGCGACCCATTTTTGGTAGGCGTCGCAAACAGCTTAGCAAGCATTTCTGGCCTGCTCGGGAGGATATCCTTCATCAGGATAAACTTTAGGTCTTCACAGACCAGAATAACATTCATGTTACTTTTCCACTTAACATAGTTTTCTCTGATTAATTTATCATTTGAGAGAATGGAAATAATTGGAGAAACCATGGCTGAAAAATAAAATAAACATGCATTTAATATTCATTCATAGCATATTAAAATTATCAAATATTTTGACATAAAATTAAACATGATGCATGAACCATGAATAATGAATTAGAAACCTAAGAAAATTATTATGCCACAGAAATCTATCATCCCACAAATAAGTATCGCCGTATGGTAGGTCAAGTATTTGCATGATAGATCGAGACAATCTCAATTGATTAATATATAAGGGAATAACTCTTATTCCTATATTAACCAACCACCGTTTGATTTTATCAAGGAATTTTGATCAACATTTAATCATTCCTTTGTGAGTATAACCCATTTCGGAACCCTTAGATTAAACTAGTGAAGTGTCGCCGTAGGATAGGCCAGTTCACCAGATACATCTAGAGTCCCTATCCTCTCAGAATCCAAACTTGATATTGACCCAAAATGGACACCATCCATAGGGGGACAAAAACAAAGCCGTCTCAAGTCCCATTTTGAATCTCACATTTTCGGACTAACAAAAGAGATCGCGGGATATACTGTCGTATATCTCTCTCCCACTCACTATTTTAAACTTAAGGTTTCTATTTTTAAAATATCTAATATTTTAATTTACTAGTGTGAATAAATTTATGGCAGCTAAATCATAACTCTTATTTACACTAGTACATTATTAGTGACTTTACCAATTTTAACTCTTAAAATTCAACTCACTAATATCCATTAGTCTCTATTAATTATTTTACTCAATTAAACTAATTTAATTGATCTAGTTTTAGTGACCTATTATATTTTAACTCTTAAAATATTAGAACACTAATTAGTCTAAAATTTAGAATTCTAAAATGGTCAAAATTTTAATTAAACTATTTAATTAATCTAAGTGTGTTATAAAATCCGTGTTGGTTACTATAATTAGTCCCAAGGAAAGATTAAGCTTATGAAATACAACAAAATGAATATATATAATAAACTTGAAGCATGGCGGAATCATACTTACAAAGCTTTTGTGATGAAAAGATGAACAAAGGTTGAAGCTCCAAGATCCTTGAAGTTTCGGCCAAGAGGAGAAAAGAGTTGAAAGCTCCAAGCTTTGTGTATTCCAAGCTCCAATGTGGTTTCCCTATCACCTCCTTTGATTCCTTGCTTGTGCTAGCAAAAATGGAGAATGAGAAAACAATTTTCTGCCTTGTTGGTGCAGCTCACGGCGTGAGCAAGAGAGGAAGAGAGGAGAGTGTTTCACTTTTGATTTTTTGTTTCCTTTGCATGCCAAAAAACGTGAATGACCAAGGAAAATGAAAAGTGAAGTGATATCTAATACCAAAAGAATTTTTTAATGCAAAAAATCCTTCCAAAAACGTGCATGGCTTTCCCTCCAAAATGAATCCATCATTTGCTATCATTACCATACTTTGAGATTAGAGACAATGCATCATCCCTCAAAGGTGACTAGATACATTCACTATCTATTCGTATTAAGTAATGAGATATCGCGATGTGATTTGCGGATATCAATCGATTCAAAATACGAATGTGTCCGCAAGCACTTTCGGGCTCGGTTTCGTTAATTCCAAATTAACGAATTTTCGTCGCGACGTGAATTAAATAATTACGCCTTGCGAAATTACTATTTAGTTCGCTAATGAATTAATTCTAAATTAATTCGTTTGCCCGAATTAAAATCCGATTTTAATTCCGCGTCGAAATCTAATTTCGTTTAATAATATATCGAATATATTATTTTATCGATTAATTCCAGATTAATCGATCTCTCTCTCTCTCCTAATAAGGCATTTTATCCAAGATAAAGTTTCTCCGTTATTAATCCAAGATTAATAAAGTTCGAATCAAACATCATAGGTGAATCTTCAGGAAGCGACCCAAGAGATCTCCGGATATGTTGGCAGTAAATACGGTCGTTGGATAATCCAAACACGTACGTACCTCGTACTACGTTTTTACCGATTTACAAGACAAGGTTGGCTTCTAGCAAAGCGCCATGCCTACCCAATTCTCCAGAAATATTCTTACTGGAATATTAGATCTATATCAAGCGTAGTATACCGTAGTATTGCGTACATCGATCCAGTATCGGACGATCACATGTTAGGCCTGGGGCTGGAAATGTGTCTGCCCCGTACGAAACATATATCGGACATCAAGCAACTAGTCTCTTTAAATCGGGCAATACTGACCTAGTCATATTGTCCCGACGGTTGCAACCTTTTATAGAGCACTAGTTCTGTATCCTGCGTGATCATCAACTCCATATGTCTGAAGTGACACTTCCATCTTGACATCACACCCAGTGCACTACGATTTCTGATAAACCCAGAAGAGGTGAACACAGAACCAGTTAAGGTCCCCCAACCACCAAAACCAAAGTTTACCTATTGTCGCAAGTACTAGCGATGCAAGTCTCAGGTTAAGACCATATACACCTACCCTGATGCGGCCTCCCATAGACACGCAGACATACTACCAATGGGATTCCGCGGGGTCTATCCAGAGCGAAGCTGTTTTCCGTACCATCGGTAAAACACAACCTCCTATCGCACTTGCATAAGTATCCTATACTTAAATATATGAGAACTATGCCGTTGTGCCCTCACAACATGCACAAGTGCAATACTAGTCTATTCCGCATTATCGATGTCCGATCTCGATAATACTCCGACTAGGGATATTTAATGATTTAAACCTTTATGTATTGATACTGTCTCATATCATCTCAATACGGAATTAATCATATGGACTTTCGCCATTTATATATCAAAGTAAATAAATTACAAAACGACAAAAGGCAATTTCATTATCACATAGTTAATTTTGTACAATAATACAATATCATTTACAAAACAGTGACGCTATGGGTCATAATGTCTAACAATCCAATGGTACATGAAGTTATATCCCTAGTACAGACCACATTATCGTCCATTCAGAATCGACTATGGAACTTACGTCCGGGTTTCCATCCTATATACCAATGGAATTTATGATAGACTTATTAAGCCCATTATTTTAGAATTTCCAATTTTAAACTATAAAACCAATTAATCCAATTAATCGTTTCCATGCATACCATATTCTAATTTAATCATTTTAAATCACATAAAATCATATTTCTTGTCTAGAATATATATGCATCCAAAATATATTATGGCATGCGAAATGCAAAAGTAGGCATCCTAAACTATATAACATGTTATTCAAACATTTCGAATAAAACATACATACAACATAAAAAATATTTTGCGCTAATCAGGCTCTTATTTTTCTTATACTAATATAATTAATACATAAAATTCCTAAAGCATTCATCCATTGGTCTTCAAATCTCGCTCCAAGATGGTGTTGACTCCTTTTGCAACTTCGGTGATCTAAATTACAACAATTAAATTTTTATATAGGAAAATTAAATTACAACATTTGTAAACAATGGCCTAATGGCCTTACATACCAAAATCAAAACCAACATAAAAATAAGAGTCAGAAAAATTTACGTAATGCAAAATCCATTCATCACATGAAATAACAAAACTATTCATCTCATGAATATATTTTGTGCCTACTTATCTAAACATGATGATCGGTGGTAAACACACACGTAACACAAGCACACGTATCGCTCAAGTAGTATAAAATATATCGATCCCATGAGTACTTAATATCTAAGCTATTAATTTATGAAGCTAAATTTCTACATGTATCTAATTGATTTGATTGGTTGTTGGGTGGATGGTGATTTTATCTTAAAACAAGTAAATAAAATAATGCGAAAGTAAATTTAAAAAGTAATCAATGATATAAAACTATCTAGGGTTGTGAATTCTTCCAAAATTCTACTAAAGATGAAATGATTATCTTATGTTTGTGTAATATGTCAGTCTATTAACCTTGAACACAAAGTTATGCAAAAGCCTATTGTAGGCACTGCATTTTTGCATATAAGCCCGATGATGAGTCTCGTATGGAGACACTACCTCTTTAGTTGTGAAAGCCGTGGGAAACGGACATTGGAAGGGTAAAGTTTGAAATTAGCATTTTTGTCAGATTTAACTCGCTTGTTTCGCTTCGGGTTCGCTTGTTGGACCTCTGTTTTTAAACACACCAAGCCCAATCCAAAATAATTAAACATTTAAAATGCATGTCACAAATTAAATAAAACCAATTAAATTAAACTTAAATTAAATTAAATTAAATCACATTCCTAAACTAAATAAATCCAATTAAATTAAATTAAAACACATGTCACAAATTAATTCCTTTCCCAAATTAAAAGATTCAAATTAAATTCCATAAATCACATTTCTAATTTAATTAAATCACCTACCAATTTAAATAAATCATATCCTTAATTAAAAAGAACAAATCAAATCAATTCCCCTAAATAAAGATTTTCCTTATCACATAATAATTAAAACTATTTCCATTTCCTTCTCCAACAAGGTAACCCCCTCCCTTGGCCTATAAAAGAGACCCTACACCAACACATAAAACCCTGGCAGAGACTCATTCATCTTACACTAAATAATCCTCTCGGCTCTCTCTAATCTACATGTACAAACAAACCTAGAAACCCTAAACACCCTTCATCAGTCACAAACCTTGACCACACGTCGCTGCCTCTCTCACAGACTGCCTTCACGCCTGCTTGCACCCTCCACTCATAATTCATTGCCTCTCTCTTCACAAACGTAAGCCACGCCACTTACTGCCCACTAGCCACGTTAACTAAGCCACCTGATCATTCAAATCAGCCTTTCACGCCACCTGCAACCTTCACCGACTGCAACCTTCACGCAAACACAATCAACGCACCTGACCCTTCACGTAATGTCCCACATCGCCCAAATCCCTCATTTAACAACCCTTCACACATAAACCTTAACTGCCTAATTCCATAGCCTATTGCCTCGCCACAGCCTGCCACACACGTAAGCCCCTTCAAACTCATTCAAAGCCACAGCCTGCCACACACCAGTCTTCGAACCCATTCAACGCCAGCAACCATCTTAAATAATCCCTCCATACAGCACCTATCAGCCATATAACAGGCCCTACAAACACCCCCTAATCCACCGAAATTCTGCCCAGAAAACTGTCCAGAAAACTGCCAAAAACTGTCCAGAAAAACTGCATCCTTACAACTGAAAACCGTGACCAGAAACTGCCATAAAACGGAGTAAAACAGCAGCCCGAATAGCAAAACAGCGAGGAAAGACGTTGAGTTAGTGAACCAAAGAGAGTTCGGATCATTCACCCTTCCAACGGACGTGTACGCCCTTTCGTGAGATGACAAAAGAGGTTAGACATGAGGGCACCTTTTTATTTATTATCTTTCGTTATATTTATTTACTTTAGAAATATTATCGCATGAGAGTCGTTTGAGGCATGATGTGATTGTTGGATGAGCGGAATATGTGTTCCCTTTTGTGGTATATAGGATGGAAACCCGGACGTAAATTCTGTAGCTGAATCCGAATAGACGGTAGTGCGGTTTGTACTCGAGATACAACGCCACGTACCACTTAAGAGACACGTATTTCGTCTCATCCAAACTTGTATTTGAGCATGATATAGTTCGTAGATTATTTAGTTATTATTTAAAGCATGATGTAGTCTAGTTTATTGTTTATTTTCAAGCATGATTATGTTATTTTATGCATGATATTTTATTTAGTTTATGATTATGTTTAAATAGTTATTTGTTTATTTTGGTTTAATGGCTCAATGTGCTCATTTTGTGATATTGCGTGTTTGCCGTTTAAAGACTTGTTTTCGAGCATGCACACTTAGATTAGGAGTTTTTTTTTATGAATGCATACTAGACGTAGATTACCCTTGAGTATGACTGTTGAATAGATTCGGTTAGTTTATTGCACAAATCACATCATTACAAGTGACATAAGTAAGGGACCATTCCGAACCCAACGGTTTGAGGTCTTCCCTTGTGAGGGGTGAGTGCGGCCTTAAATCTTTGTCCCGGTTCACACCGGGTGGCGACTCCATGTTATTTCGTACTCCCAACTAGGCCGCGAGCCTAGAACAGCGTCGTCAGTTTCTGTGTCCTACAGTCTGGCGAATCCACTAGGGATAGAGAATTGGCCCCGAAATAATGTCTTGTAATGATTGTGATTTGTGCGTTAGTTAACCGTGTTTACCGTAGGTTGAAAGAGGTTTAATCAAAGGCACTTTTAAGGCTAGGTAATGGTTTGGTGTCTTCCTTCATTCACTACCTTTCTATAAGGAAAAGCTGTGAAGGCACCTAGATAATCATCTACTCGTAGCCTAGTGTGATGGACTAATTTGGAGGACTCGTTGTTTATTCCTGTCACCAAGCGATAAGAGCCTAAGAGTCTTGGGTATTTAAGAGAGTTCACTCCACCCTCCCTCTGGGGAATCTACAACGGGAAATCCATTTGACAATCAGTCACGCATCTTAACTCGTTGGCAAGTACCGTAAGGTATAAAAAAGGTGCGCTCACTTGGTCGCTTGAACCCTTGAGTGAGGAGTCCTAGTTGCGGGTAATCCTTCGTCAGCAGGAGCCTTTGTCTACATCCCAGTACACCCACGTGTGAACTATAATTATAGGACTAATAGAGACTATTCCTTTATGTTTGCATTTAGGACCATTGTCATTTGGATTCAGTTGGACTTGTTGTCATGAGGTATGGGCATGTTAGGCCATTTAATCTGGGACGAGTCTGTGCTTTATGGCAATCGGGCCAAAAGTTTCTAAAATGCTGATGGGCCAACTAGTGTAAAATTCTTATGAGCTTATATATTACATGCATCGCACGCATCTCATGCATACATGCATCATGTTAACCCTCTATGTCTTAAAAGCCATCATAGATATCCGTTGGGTTAGAAAAAGAGGGGCTTGTCAAGAAGAGTTTAGCAAACATGGATATCGAGGAAGAGAAAATCGAGAGACAGAAAACCTTACGGCAAGGATAAAAAGACCATTGGGGGGCCTTCAAAAAAAAAGAAAAAAAAGAGAAAAAAGAAAAGGAAAAGAAAAAAAGAAAAAGAAAAAAAATTGTTGTTTGTTTTTAGTCCTTGATAGTTAGACATAAGTCCGATGATGAAATTGATTGCTTTAGGGTGAAACCTTAGAAACGATAAAAATTTGACGTGCTTTTATCTGATAATTTGAGTAATTGATCTATGTTAGACTCGTAAGCACTTGATTATGGTTCTTAGCAGTGAAAACCTCAGTAATTGGCAAAGTGACTAGTTAAAGAAATTATAGGTCGGTGAATGACCGTTTACTAGATGTCTATCTTGATTTGCTGATGTTATGATGTGTGGTATGGTTGAAAATAAAAGAAAAGTCTCTAAGAAAAAAAAATTGAACCACCTGTAACCGATAAGCGTGAAGCTACCCATTGGCGAGTATTAGGACCACCATGAGGAGAAATACTACCTTAAAGGATAGGTGTGTTGAAAAAGAAAAGAAAAAGAGAGAAAAGAAAAAGAAAAAGAAAAAAGAAGTTAAAAATGAAAAGAAAAATGAGAGACAAAGGAAGAGAAAGAAAACCATACCACATTGAGCACAGAAAAGCAACTGCAGGCATAATTGAGACATCTAGGTTGGTTTGACCCATCGATCCTGATTTTTGAAATGAAATCATTGAATTGGCTTACTTAAGGATGAATCTGCAAAGGAACCTTTGCATACACACAGTGTGAGTCTGGCTTAGATCATTTATTCAAATACTTGGATTTGAGTTGCATTGAGTGTTTTCAAGGTTCTCTGGTTTCAATACTGGGCATCCTTTGAGGATAATAATATGTGTAGCTATTGGGACTATTTCATAGCATGTGATATAGCATGATGATATGGAAGGCCCCACCATGTGGTTCATCTTGACCAAGTGCAAACAGCGGAGAGCAGAAAGCTAAACCAAGACTGGGGGCGACCAGTCTACCACATCGCGAATCAGGGACATAATAAGATATTGAGTCATGAGACCAGAGAGAAGACTGAGCAATCACCTGGAGAACTGGCGGAAGACCTAACCCAGCGGAATAGGAAATTCATTCATGCATGCATGCATGCATACACGTAACATATTTTGCATTCTTTTTTGTGTTTGTTTTGTTTTGTATTCAGAGGTTTCAAAGAAGAAAAAGAGAAAGCGGTAAAGATAAGCCAACCAAAATCAGCAACATATGAGTAATAGTTTTGGGGATGAGTCTTAGGGTTGAGGCCCATATCAGTTTCAGTTTTGGGGATGAGTCCCAGGGTCGAGGCCCACATCGTCAGAGTGTTGGAATGAATCCGGGAATGAATCCCAAGGTCGAGGCCCATATCGGCAGAGTTTTAGAATGAATCCCAAGGTCGAGGCCCACATCGTCAGAGTTTTGGAGTGAATCCAGGAAGGAATCCCAGGGTTGAGGCCCATATCAATTTCAGTTTTGGGGATGAGTCCCAGGGTCGAGGCCCACTTCAGCAGAGGTTTGGAATGAATCCGGGAATGAATCCCAGGGCCGAGGCCCACATCAGCAGAGTTTTAGAATGAATCCGGGAATGAATCCCAGGGTCGAGGCCCACACCGTCAGAGTTTTGGAATGAATCCGGGAATGAATCCCAAGGTTGAGGCCCACATCACCAGCAGTTTCAGAATCCCAGGGTTGAGGCCCACATCGCCAACAGTTCCCGAGAATGAATCCTAGGGCCGAGGCCCACGCTGTCAAAGTTTTAGAATGAATCCAGGAATGAATCATAGGGCGAAGCCCACATTAGCATCGGTATCAGTCTTGCCGGGTATGGCACTCTGGGGGCGAGGCCCACATCGTTATCAGAATCAGTCTTGTCAAGTATGGCACTCTGGGAGCAAAGCCCACACCTTTATCAGAATCAATCTTGCCGGGAATGGCACTCCGAGAATGGAGCAAGGTTCGGGAATGAACAAGCCGAGAATGGCACTCCGAGAATGGATCACAGTTCTGGAATGAACAAGCCGGGAATGGCACTCCGAGAATGGAGCACAGTTCAGGAACAAACAAGCCGGGAATGGCACTCCGAGAATGGAGCACAGTTCGAGAATGAACAAGCCGAGAATGGCACTCCGAGAATGAAGCACAGTTCAGGAACGAACAAGCCGGGAATGGCACTCCGAGAATGGAGCACAGTTCGAGAATAAACAAGTCGGGAATGGAACTCCGAGAATGGAGCACAGTTTGAGAATGAACAAGCCGGGAATGGCACTCCAAGAATGGAGCACAGTTCAAGAATGAACAAGCCGGTAATGGCACTACGAGAATAGAGCAAGGTTCGAGAATGAACAAAGCTGGGAATGACACTTCGAGAATGGAGCAAGGTTCAGGAATGGACCACCTCACAGTCACGTTTCGAGAATGGACCACCTCACAATAACAATTTGGGAATGGACCACATCACAGTAACGGTTTGGGAATGGAATGGACCACATCACAGTAATGGTTTGGGAATGGACCACCTCACAGTAATGGTTCGGGAATAGACCACCTCAACAGTAACAGTTCGGGAATGGACCACCTCACAGCATGGTTCAAGAACGACCCATCACATTATCAGTATCAGTCTGCGGATGAGGCCCACATCAGTGTCAGTCTAAGGGCGAGGCCCACATCAGTATCAGTTTAGGGTCGAGGCCCATATCAACATCAGTATCAGCTTGGGGGCGAAGCCCACATCAGTTTGGGGGCGAGGCCCACATCAGTGTCAGTTTGGGGCGAGGCCTACATCAGTTTGGGGCGAGGCCCACATCAGTATCAGTTTGGGGCGAGGCCCACGTCAGTATCAGTTTGGGACGAGGCCCACATCAGAATCAGTCCAGGGTCGAGGACCGACTACATCATCAGTTCGAGGGCGAGGTCCCTATTGTCAGCGGTGTTGGGTCGAGGTGCCCAGGGTCGAGGTGCCTCCGTTGTCGGTTGTAGTTCCGGGTCGAGGTGCCCACTACATCATCAGTTCCAGGGCGAGGTACCTATTGTCAGCGGTGTTGGGTAGAGGTGCCCAGGGTCGAGGTGCCCCCGTTGTCGGTTGTAGTTCCGGGTCGAGGTGCCAACTACATCATCAGTTCGAGGGCGAGGTCCCTATTGTCAGTGGTGTTGGGTCGAGATGCCTAGGGTCGAGGTGCCCCCGTTGTCGATTGTAGTTCCGGGTCGAGGTGCCCAGGGTCGAGGTGCCCACTACATCATTAGTTCGAGGGCGAGGTCCCTATTGTCAGTGGTGTGGGTCGAGGTGCCCCCGTTGTCGGTTGTAGTTCTGGGTCGAGGTGCCCACTACATCATCATTTCGAGGGCGAGGTCCCTATTGTCAGCGGTGTTGGGTCGAGGTGCCCCCGTTGTCGGTTGTAGTTCCGGGTCGAGGTGCCCAGGGTCGAGGTGCCCAGGGTCGAGGTGCCCACTACATCATCAGTTCGAGGGCGAGGTCCCTATTGTCAGCGGTGTTGGGTCGAGGTGCCCACTACATCATCAGTTCGAGGGCGAGGTCCCTATTGACAGCGGTGTTGGGTCGAGGTGCCCCCGTTGTCGGTTGCAGTTCCGGGATGCGTCCCAAGGTCGAGGGCCCACTGCATCATCATCACAGTTCACATTCGGTGGTTTGGGAACAAAGCCCAGAGGTCGAGGCGCCTCGCCACCATATCTAATACATCATCAAATCAGTTCGAAGCAGCAGGCAAGTCAGGTGGCAGCTGGCGAGCCAGGTAAGTAAAAATGCATTGCACGTACTTTGATAGGATTGTCATTGTCATACACTGCACAAGTCCCATCAAAGTGGGGGCGACTGTAGGCACTGCATTTTTGCATATAAGCCCGATGATGAGTCTCGTATGGAGACACTACCTCTTTAGTTGTGAAAGCCGCGGGAAACGGACGTTGGAAGGGTAAAGTTGGAAATTAGCATTTTTGTCAGAATTAACTCGCTTGTTTCGCTTCGGGTTCGCTTGTTGGACCTCTGTTTTTAAACACACCAAGCCCAATCCAAAATAATTAAAACATTTAAAATGCATGTCACAAATTAAATTAAAACCAATTAAATTAAACTTAAATTAAATTAAATTAAAACACATGTCACAAATTAAATTCCTTTCCCAAATTAAAAGATTCAAATTAAATTCCATAAATCACATTTCTAATTTAATTAAATCACCTACCAATTTAAATAAATCATATCCTTAATTAAAAAGAACAAATCAAATCAATTCCCCTAAATAAAGATTTTCTTTATCACATAATAATTAAAAATATCTCTCTTTCCTTCTCCAACAAGGTAAACCCCCTCCATTGGCCTATAAAAAGAGACCTTACACCAACACATAAAACCCTGGCAGAGAACTCATTCATCTTACACTAAAAAATCCTCTCGGCTCTCTCTAATCTACATGCACAAACAAACCTAGAAACCCTAAACACCCTTCATCAGCCACAAACCTTGACCACACGTCGATGCCTCTCTCACAGACTGCCTTCACGCCTGCTTGCACCCTCCACTCACAATTCATTGCCTCTATCTTCACAAACGTAAGCCACGCCACTTACTGCCCACTAGCCACGTTAACTAAGCCACCTGATCATTCAAATCAGCCTTTCACGCCACCTGCAACCTTCACCGACTGCAACCTTCACGCCAACACAATCAACGCACCTGGCCCTTCACGTAATGTCCCACATCGCCCAAATCCCTCATTTAACAACCCTTCACACATAAACCTTAACTTCATAATTCCATAGCCTATTGCCTCGCCACAGCCTGCCACACACGTAAGCCCCTTCAAACCCATTCAACGCCACAGCCTGCCACACACCTACAGCCTTCGAACCCATTCAACGCTAGAAACCACCAAAAATAATCCCTCCATACAGCACCTATCAGCCATATAACAGGCCTTACAAACACCCCCTAATCCATCGAAATTCTGCCCAGAAAATAGTCCAGAAAATTGCCAAAAAATGTTTAGAAAAACTACATCATTACCACCGAAAATCGTGACCAGAAACAGCCATAAAACGGAGTAAAACAGCAGCCCGAATAGCAAAATAGCAAGGAAAGACGTTGAGTTAGTGAACCAAAAGAGTTGCGGATCATTCACCCTTCCAACGGACGTGTAACGCCCTTTCGTGAGACGACAAAAGAGGTTAGACCTGACCGCACCTTTTTATTTATTATCTTTCGTTTATTTTATTTACTTTAGAAATATTATCGCATGAGAGTCGTTTGAGGCATGATGTGATTGTTGGATGAGCGGAATATGTGTTCCCTTTTGTGGTATATAGGATGGAAACCCGGACGTAAATTCTGTAGCCGAATCCGAATGGACGGTAGTGCGGTTTGTACTCGGGATACAACGCCACGTACCACTTAAGAGACACGTATTTCGTCTCATCAAAACTTGTGTTTGAGCATGATGTAGTTCGTAGATTATTTAGTTATTATTCAAAGCATGATCTAGTCTAGTTTATTGTTTATTTTCAAGCATGATTATGTTATTTTATGCATGATATTTTATTTAGTTTATGATTATGTTTAAATAGTTATTTGTTTATTTTGGTTTAATGGCTCAATGTGTGATATTGCGTGTTTGCCGTTTAAAGACTTGTTTTCGAACATGCACACTTAGGTTAGGAGTTATTTTGATGAATGCATACTAGACGTAGATTACCCTTGAGTATGACTGTTGAATAGATTCGGTTAGTTTATTGCACAAATCACATCATTACAAGTGACATAAGTAAGGGACCATTCCGAACCCAACGGTTTGAGGTCTTCCCTTACGAGGGGTGAGTGCGGCTTTAAATCTTTGTCCCGGTTCACACCGGGTGGCGACTCTATGTTATTTCGTACTCCCAACTAGGCCGCGAACCTAGAACAGCGTCGTCAGTTTCCGTGTCCTACACCTATGTCGATGGTCAGATACAAATACCCAAAGTAACCCAATTAACTATATGTCTATGTTAACCAAGAAACTCTGAATTCACTATGACTGAGTTCCAATTATGGCTACCCACGCCCGACAAATATATGTCTATCCTGGAAGGAAATCTCTAAGGTAAATGTGAGATCGTGAGTAATTGAGTCTAAGGCTGAAACCTAAAATCTCTTCGTCAAGTTAATTTTAAGTTTATCATATCAATTTTATTAGTGGCCAATTAATAAGAAGCATTAAGAACTAGACTCAATAAATAAACTAATACATTACACAAGACATAAGAAAAGTCAACTTATTAAACCATTGATATTGGAATTCATCACAACCCTAGATAATGTATTTAATTATGACACATATCTAGGACTACTAAAGACAAATATAAAAAAAAAACATTATAAAACAAATTTGAAAACTAAAAATTAAAATAAAATAATAAAATAAAATATTCAGGTTGAAAAGAGGAATCGACATGTCTTATAATGCAATATCACACAACAACAGTTTAGAAGTATTCAATAACACAATCATAAATAACAGAGGCAGTAAAGAAATGAAATTGATAAGCAAACGTCCAAAAATCATTAATGCCATAATAAAATACGAATTAAACAGATCAGAATACATATCTTACCGTCTTGACTTCGAAGAAGCCTAGCTGGACATTTTCCGTGACAAACATGTCCTGCTGGACATATGACATGTCTGGTCGAATATTTGTTACAAACTAGAAGCACAAAAACATGTGTAGCAACAATATTAACTAAATAGTAATGGCATAACAATATTGAAATAATAGTAAAATAATAATCAAACATAACAGGGCACGTATCTCACCAGCCTAGCTTCGAGGAATCCCTATTGGATATTGTTTCAATAATTAATATCCACTCGGACATACATGAAGTCTAGCCGAATATTCTACGTGAACCAAAAAGACTAAATATAGGATCATACTTGCAGTAACAGGCTAGAAACAACATGGTAATAATAATTATTTCTGAATAGTACGTGGAGTTGTATCTCGAGTACAAACTATACTATTGTCCATTTGGAATCGGCTATGTATTTTATATCTGGATTTTCATCCTATAAACCAAAGGAAAATAATAATAACTGGATACAACCAGATGTTCTTTACATGCAACCAGATGTTGTTTGACTCTTGTGCATGTCCGGCCAGACGTATGTCAAGTCCGTCAGAGATGTTGTGTTAGATCAGAAAATGTAAAATGAAAGAAGTAATGAAATTAGAGATCCCTCAGGTCGTACATTAAATGTGATCTACTCAGGAAACGTCTCTGAATGTTGGATGGTTACCGGATTGCTTGTCGGAAAAGGAAAGATTTAGAAATTCCGTAGGATTTGCTCAATATTTTTCTTTCTCAGGGATTTCAGATTTCATATTAGGATTTTTCGATCATGATTTATTGCTATGGACCAAAAGTTGGGACCTTTGTGAATGGTTAGGGCAATAATTTATAGTGCCCAAATTGGGACTAAAAATGGGAAAGGGAAATCAAATATCTTCCTTGTCTCCAGTGATTGCCAATCTGTAGCATTAGTCATAACTTGATCTATTTCCGGCCGGATGTTTATCTTGAGATATACCTTTGGCCAGACATAAATCAGGTCTGTAATTTCAGTAATTGAAAATTTACTTATTCACCGAGAGCTCGATACATGTCCGACCAGATATTTATTTGAAATATATATCTGACCGGACATTAATCAGATCTCGTGATTCCAGAGATTGACAATATGCACACTCACTGACAACTGTCGTATGTCCGGTCAAAATTTAGCGTTTTCAATATCCGGCTGATTATTCTAGTGGTTGGCCGGACATAGGTAATGTCCGACCGAGACTTGGCTGTTTTTTCTGAATTCTCTGGAGTTCCCTTTCGACATTTAGCTATACAACTTTCCAAGCTTTCAAGTGGTGCCCCATAAGAGACTCGTCATTGGGATATGCATAAAATTGCAATATCTACTGCTTAAAATCAAGGTTTCCAAGATTTCTTGTTTCAATTACCCTACTTTAAGATTTATGTCTTTCTCATTTTCATTCAAATTAAGCATATGATATGTCAAAATACAGAGTTTCTAATAATACAAAGAACATGCTATTAGTTTTGCACAGAAAAATATCATAGCTTAAAATAAGTTAAAAAAATCATACATCATAACATTAAAATTAAATTTGTTGATGGTGTTTTTAGGCACTATGTTATTTAAGTAGCACGACAGGGGTAAAAAAGGTAATTCACTTCTCAGTCAAGATTATTAATGCCGACCCGACCACTAAAGAGTCAACAGTAAGAGGCCGGGAACTTTACGGTTAGTGACCGAGCACTTGAGTTCAAGATGACCGGGCAATTATCAGGTCGACAGCAGCATTCTCAGTACAAAAGACTATTATGACCGACCACATGAAGACCGACCTCGTGAAAACCAAGCATAGGGCAAGACATGTTCGGGAAGATAAGTCGTTCTATCCATACAAGATAATATAATAAGTTATCCTACTTTCATGGGGTAAACTAGTAAGTCAATGTCCTATTATGATAAAGGAAGTAAAAGTAGTTGTTGACTAGGAATCCTTATGGGAAAAGGAAATTGTTTCAACTAGGAAACCTCATACTAAGAGGAATCTGATTCCTTCACTATTATAAATAGGAGGGTAGAGTGAGTGTAGAAGGGAGGAGAAGAGGAAGAGAACCAATATCAGGCACCAGAATCATTACCATCAAACTTGTAAAAAGAGAGAAGAATTACGAATTTCAGCAATAAAAAGGTAGTCTTATTTGTGCCCGTGGACGTAGGTCGGACAAACATCCGCCGAACCACGTTAAATCTCCTTGTCGATTGGTGTATTATCTGTCTTTTGCTAAGTTTGCTTTTGGTCCCCCATAACCAAACAAATTCACTATTGAGGGAGGATTGTCTCGGGAGTAATATTCCCATATTACCCTGAGACCAAAATCCACCGTCAATAGTTGGCGCCGTCTGTGGGGAACTCAACAAAAAGCGGTTCGCGTAGTAAGAAAATGGCAGAAGGCGGGAATCATCAATCTTCAAGGAGTCCAGCCACAGATTGGATGAAGAAGATAGAAGAAAGCATAAGGAATGACATGGAGGATAGTCAGGCCCTCCTAAAAACCATGATCGACCGACTGGAGAGAATGGAAGGGGGGAACCGCGAGAAGCCCGAAACCAGAGCTAATCAAAGAAGAGGAGAGATAGCAGATGGAAAGAGGGTTGTGGATACAAGTGAGGACGATGGACCTAGGAGGAGGGGGCCTTACGGGATAAAATCCATAGTTGTGGAAAAAGATTCACAAGCAGAGGACACATGGGAAGAAGAAGAAGAGAGACTTTCGACAGATTCCTCTTATGATAGTCTCCGCTACACTAGAAGAGGAGGCACATAGTACGACGAAACTGTTCGGGAGATCCCAAGGCGTGAGAAACACCGCACCCGTGGCAACAGACATGAAGAAGAGCGCAGAAGGCGACATGGCGGCCCAAATAGCGAGGTAAAATCTTGGTTAAGAAAGAGATGGCCAAGTGGGGGCAAGCCTCAAAACAGGTACAGGAGACGCCCGGGATGAGAAAGAGGAATCCCCCCTCACAGAAGAAATAAAATCAGCAAAATTCCCGAAAAGGTTCAACATGCCGACCATGACGCCCTACAAAGGCCATATGTTTCTTTCCGGCTCAGGTCTGCTCTTGTACCGCCGAGACCGATGTTTCTTTCCGGCTCGGGTCTGCTCTTGTACCGCCGAGACCGATGTTTCTTTCCGGCTCGGGTCTGCTCTTGTACCGCTGAGATCGATGTTTGCTTCAGCTCGGGGTCGGGTTACGTCCCACCGAGTCGGCTTCTTTGGACTGGGGACGTAACATTCCCCCAGAGCCAAGTCTTTCTTTCAGCTCGGAGTCGGGTTACGTCTCACCGAGTCGCGCTTATCGGCCTGGGGACGGAACATTCCCCCAGGACCAAATGTCTCTTTAGCTCGGGGTCCTCAAAATATTCAGGGACATACTCGATGCATATGATCCGTGAGAAGCATAGCACGGGGAGGGATGATACCTCTGTGGCGATTGCTTGCTCCAGTGTTACCGAACATAAAGAGGAATATGCCCTTAATGTGTCGAACACTCTTTGATCCTCACTTACCCGATGTAATGGATCCGTGGGAAATCATAGCACGGGGAGTGATGAGGCCCCCGTGACGATTGCTAGCTCCAGTGATGCCGGACCTAAAGAGGAATGTGCCCTTGGTATCCCGGACGCTCTTTGATCCATTCATCATTTGGATCCAAGAGAGGCGCAGCACGGGGATGCGTTGTGCCCCTGTAGCATGTGCCTGCTCCATCGCGGTAAGGAGGAGCCCTCATGCAATACACAGGCTCCACAGTGACCTGGCGTATAGAGGATGTGCCCTTACCATTTAAACGCTCAACTGATCCAAATCCTGGTTCGCCGGGACACTGAGTTGAAAGATTCAGAATTGTGTTTTGGAGGCCTCGGACAAGACGCTGTTTTGAGGCATTCGTGCTGTTGTTTACATTTGTGAAAAGTTTTTTTTGGGACAAGAACTAACTCGCCCCCGCCCTATGATTTTATTTTTCAGAGTTTTGTTTTCGTTTTCCGCTGGTCTGGTAGGGGGACGCCCGTGCCAGACTCAGTAGGGCTTCAAAAGGTTGATTCACTTCCCTTCTAGGTAAGTCCCACCTGATTAATCGGCTCGGGGCCGGATGCGTTCCGCCGAGGCCACTTGATTAATCGGCTCGGGGCTGGATTCGTTCCGCCGATGCCACCTGATTAATCGGCTCGGGGCTGGATTCGTTCCGCCGAGGCCACCTGATTAATCGGCTCGGGGCTGGATTCGTTCCGCCGAGGCCACTTGATTAATCGGCTCGAAGTTGGATTCGTTCCGCCGAGGCCACTTGATTATTCGGCTCGGGGCTGGATTTCGTTCCGCCAAGGCCACTTAGTTATTCGACTCGGGGTCGGGTTACGTCCCACCGAGTCAGCCCTTTGGACTGGGGACGTAACATTCCCCCAGGTCCAAGTTCCTTTCTCAGCTCGCGGTCGGGGTACGTCCCACCGAGTCAGCCCTTTGGACTGGGGACGTAACATTCCCCCAGGTCCAAGTGTCTCTCTTCATTCGGGGTCGGGTTACGTCTCACCGAGTTCACCTCTTGGGACTGGGGACGTAACATTCCCCCAGGTCCAAGTGTCTTTCTCAGCTCGGGGTCGGGGTACGTCCCACAGAGTCAGCCCTTTGGACTGGGGACGTAACATTCCTCCAGGTCCAAGTGCCTTTCTCAGCTCGGGGTTGGGGTACGTCCCACCGAGTCAGCCCTTCGGACTAGGGACGTAACATTCCCTCAGGTCCAAGTGCCTCTCTTCATTCAGGGTCGGGTTACGTCCCACCGAGTCAGCCCTTCGGACTGGGGACGTAACATTCCCCCAGGTCCAAGTGCCTTTCTCAGCTCAGGGTACGTCCTACCGAGTCAGCCCTTCGAACTGGGGACGTAACATTCCCCCAGGTCCAAGTGCCTCTCTTCACTCGGGGTCAGGTTACGTCCCACCGAGTCAGCCCTTTGGACTGGGGACGTAACATTCCCCCAGGTCCAAGTGCATTTCTCAGCTCGGGGTCGGGGTACGTCCCACCGAGTCAGCCCTTCGGACTGGGGACGTAACATTCCCCCAGGTCCAAGTGCCTTTCTCAGCTCGGGGTCGGGGTACGTCCCACCGAGTCAGCCCTTTGGACTGGGGACGTAAAACATTCCCCCAGGTCCAAGTGCCTTTCTCAGCTCGGGGTCGGGGTACGTCCCACCGAGTCAGCCCTTCGGACTGGGGACGTAACATTCCCCCAGGTCCAAGTGCCTCTCTTCATTCGGGGTCGGGTTGCGTCCCACCGAGTCAGTCCTTCGGACTGGGGACGTAACATTCCCCCAGGTTCGAGCATCTCTCACAGCTCGAGACATGATCACATGCCACCGAGCACATCATCGTTAGCTCAGAGGCAAAATTTTCTCCTCACAATCGAGATTGGATCAATCAGGGGTCAGGACCTCCAAATCTCTGGTACAGATATTACAGAGGAGGAGTCATTTTTAGTTTGGACAACAAGAGGAACTTCATCTCCTGATGGGACGACCCAAGTAAGCAATTTACTTTGAGGTGGAGAATCATTCTGAATAGGGTCAGCTTCTCCAATAACCGAGGATATGAAGATAGAAACAGAAGACTTAGTTGATGGCGAAGGCAATTTCTCTGTGATTTCTGGAGCGACCACCAGCAAAGCGATCAGCACACCATCTTTATATAGTTCCCGGCACCAACTTGCATACTCGTTGGAACCGAGAACTAGGGGACAGATGTTGATGGTGTTTTTAGGCACTATGTTATTTAAGTAGCACGACAGGGGTAAAAAAGGTAATTCACTTCTCAGTCAAGATTATTAATGCCGACCCGACCACTAAAGAATCAACAGTAAGAGGCCGGGAACTTTACGGTTAGTGACCGAGCACTTGAGTTCAGATGACCGACCGGGCAATTATCAGGTCGACAGCAGCATCTCAGTACAAAAGACTATTATGACCGACCAAATGAGCGACCTCGTGAAAAACCAAGCATAGGGGGCAAGACATGTTCGGGAGATAAGTAGTTCTATCCATACAAGATAATATAATAAGTTATCCTACTTTCATGGGGTAAACTAGTAAGTCAATGTCCAATTATGATAAAGGAAGTAAAAGGTAGTTGTTGACTAGGAATCCTTATGAGAAAAGGAAATTGTTTCAACTAGGAAACCTCATACTAAGAGGAATCTGATTCCTTCACTATTATAAATAGGAGGGTAGAGTGAGTGTAGAAGGGAGGAGAAGAGGAAGAGAATCAATATCAGGCACCAGAATCATTACCATCAAACTTGTAAAAAGAGAGAAGAATTACGAATTTCAGCAATAAAAAGGTAGTCTTATTTGTGCCCGTGGACGTAGGTCGGACAAACATCCGCCGAACCACGTTAAATCTCCTTGTCGATTGGTGTATTATCTGTCTTTTGCTAAGTTTGCTTTTGGTCCCCCATAACCAAACAAATTCACTATTGAGGGAGGATTGTCTCGGGAGTAATATTCCCATATTACCCTGAGACCAAAATCCACCGTCAATAGTTGGCGCCGTCTGTGGGGAACTCAACAAAAAGCGGTTCGCGTAGTAAGACAATGGCAGAAGGCGGAATCATCAATTCTTCAGGGAGTCCAGCCACAGATTGGATGAAGAAGATAGAAGAAAGCATAAGGAATAACATGGAGGATAGTCAGGCCCTCCTAAAAACCATGATCGACCGACTGGAGAGAATGGAAGGGGGGAACCGCGAGAAGCCCGAAACCAGAGCTAATCAAAGAAGAGGAGAGATAGCAGATGGAAAGAGGGTTGTGGATACAAGTGAGGACGATGGACCTAGGAGGAGGGGGCCTTACGGGATAAAATCCATAGTTGTGGAAAAAGATTCACAAGCAGAGGACACATGGCAAGAAGAAGAAGAGAGACTTTCGACAGATTCCTCTTATGATAGTCTCCGCTACACACTAGAAGAGGAGGCACATAGTACGACGAAACTGTTCGGGAGATCCCAAGGCGTGAGGAACACCGCACCCGTGGCAACAGACATGAAGAAGAGCGCAGAAGGCGACATGGCGGCCCAAATAGCGAGGTAAAATCTTGGTTAAAGAAAGAGATGGCCAAGTGGGGGCAAGCCTCAAAACAGGTACAGGAGACGCCCGGGATGACAAAGAGGAATCCCCCCTCACAGAAGAAATAAAATCAACAAAATTCCAGAAAAGGTTCAACATGCCGACCATGACGCCCTACAAAGGCCATATGTTCTTTCCGGCTCAGGTTTGCTCTTGTACCGCTGAGACCGATGTTTCTTTCCGGCTCGGGTCTGCTCTTGTACCGCCGAGAATGATGTTTCTTTCCGGCTCGGGTCTGCTCTTGTACCGCCGAGATCGATGTTTGCTTCAGCTCGGGGTCGAGTTACGTCCCACCGAGTCGGCTTCTTTGGACTGGGGACGTAACATTCCCCCAGAGCCAAGTCTTTATTTCAGCTCGGAGTTGGGTTACGTCCCACCGAGTCGCGCTTATCGGCCTGGGGACGGAACATTCCCCCAGGACCAAATGTCTCTTTAGCTCGGGGTCCTCAAAATATTCAGGGACATACTCCGATGCATATGATCCGTGAGAAGCATAGCACGAGGAGGGATGATACCTCTGTGGCGATTGCTTGCTCCAGTGTTACCGAACATAAAGAGGAATATGCCCTTAATAAGTGACACTCTTTGATCCTCACTTACCCGATGTAATGCGTAACGATGTCAGGTCGTGGGAAAGATAGCACAGGGAGTGATGAGGCCCCCGTGACGATTGCTAGCTCCAGTGATGCCGGACCTAAGGAGGAATGTGCCCTTGGTATCCCGGACGCTCTTTGATCCATCATCATTTGGATCCAAGAGAGGCGCAGCACGGGGATGCGTTGTGCCCCTGTAGCGTGTGCCTGCTCCAGCGCGGTAAGGAGGAGCCCTCATGCAATACACAGGCTCCACAGTGACCTGGCGTATAGAGGATGTGCCCTTACCATTTAAACGCTCAACTGATCCAAATCCTGGTTCGCCGGGACACTGAGTTGAAAGATTCAGAATTATGTTTTGAAGGCCTCGGACAGGACGCTGTTTTGAGGCATCCGTGCTGTTGTTTACATTTGTGAAAAGTTTTTTTTGGGACAAGAACTAACTCGCCCCCGCCCTATGATTTTATTTTTCAGAGTTTTGTTTTCGTTTTCCGCTGGTCTGGTAGGGGGACGCCCGTGCCAGACTCAGTAGGGCTTCAAAAGGTTGATTCACTTCCCTTCTAGGTAAGTCCCACCTGATTAATCGGTTCTGGGCCGGATGCGTTCCGCCGAGGCCACTTGATTAATCGGCTCGGGGCTGGATTCGTTCCGCCGATGCCACCTGATTAATCGGCTCGGGGCTGGATTCGTTCCGCCGAGGCCACCTGATTAATCGGCTCGGGGCTGGATTCGTTCCGCCGAGGCCACTTGATTAATCGGCTCGAAGTTGGATTCGTTCCGCCGAGGCCACTTGATTATTCGGCTCGGGGCTGGATTTCGTTCCGCCAAGGCCACTTAGTTATTCGACTCGGGGTCGGGTTACGTCCCACCGAGTCAGCCCTTTGGACTGGGGACGTAACATTCCCCCAGGTCCAAGTTCCTTTCTCAGCTCGCGGTCGGGGTACGTCCCACCGAGTCAGCCCTTTGGACTGGGGACGTAACATTCCCCCAGGTCCAGTGTCTCTCTTCATTCGGGGTCGGGTTACGTCTCACCGAGTTCACCTCTTGGGACTGGGGACGTAACATTCCCCCAGGTCCAAGTGTCTTTCTCAGCTCGGGGTCGGGGTAGGTCCCACAGAGTCAGCCCTTTGGACTGGGGACGTAACATTCCTCCAGTTCCAAGTGCATTTCTCAGCTCGGGGTTGGGGTACATCCCACCGAGTCAGCCATCGGACTAGGGACGTAACATTCCCCCAGGTCCAAGTGCCTCTCTTCATTCGGGGTCGGGTTACGTCCCACCGAGTCAGCCCTTCGGACTGGGGACGTAACATTCCCCCAGGTCCAAGTGCCTTTCTCAGCTCAGGGTACGTCCCACCGAGTCAGCCCTTCGGACTGGGGACGTAACATTCCCTCAGGTCCAAGTGCCTCTCTTCACTCGGGGTCGGGTTACGTCCCACCGAGTCTACCTCTTTGGACTGGGGACGTAACATTCCCCCAGGTCCAAGTGCATTTCTCAGCTCGGGGTCGGGGTACGTCCCACCGAGTCAGCCCTTCGGACTAGGGACGTAACATTCCCCCAGGTCCAAGTGCCTTTCTCAGCTCGGGGTCGGGGTACGTCCCACCGAGTCAGCCCTTTGGACTGGGGACGTAAAACATTCCCCCAGGTCCAAGTGCCTTTCTCAGCTCGGGGTCGGGGTACGTCCCACCGAGTCAGCCCTTCGGACTGGGGACGTAACATTCCCCAGGTCCAAGTGCCTCTCTTCATTCGGGGTCGGGTTGCGTCACACCGAGTCAGTCCTTCGGACTGGGGACGTAACATTCCCCCAGGTTCGAGCATCTCTCACAGCTCGAGACATGATCACATGCCACCGAGCACATCATCGTTAGCTCAGAGGCAAAGTTTTCTCCTCACAATCGAGATTGGATCAATCAGGGGTCAGGACCTCCAAATCTCTGGTACAGATATTACAGAGGAGGAGTCATTTTTAGTTTGGACAACAAGAGGAACTTCATCTCCTGATGGGACGACCCAAGTAAGCAATTTAATTTGAGGTGGAGAATCATTCTGAATAGGGTCAGCATCTCCAATAACCGAGGATATGAAGATAGAAACAGAAGACTTAGTTGATGGCGAAGGCAATTTCTCTGTGATTTCTGGAGCGACCACCAGCAAAGCGATCAGCACACCATCTTTATATAGTTCTCGGCACCAACTTGCATACTCGTGGAACCGAGAACTAGGGGACAGATGTTGATGGTGTTTTTAGGCACTATGTTATTTAAGTAGCACGATAGGGGTAAAAAAGGTAATTCACTTCTCAGTCAAGATTATTAATGCCGACCCGACCACTAAAGAGTCAACAGTAAGAGGCCGGGAACTTTACGGTTAGTGACCGAGCACTTGAGTTCAAGATGACCGGGCAATTATCAGGTCGACAGCAGCATTCTCAGTACAAAAGACTATTATGACCGACCACATGAAGACCGACCTCGTGAAAACCAAGCATAGGGCAAGACATGTTCGGGAAGATAAGTCGTTCTATCCATACAAGATAATATAATAAGTTATCCTACTTTCATGGGGTAAACTAGTAAGTCAATGTCCTATTATGATAAAGGAAGTAAAAGTAGTTGTTGACTAGGAATCCTTATGGGAAATGAAATTGTTTCAACTAGGAAACCTCATACTAAGAGGAATCTGATTCCTTCACTATTATAAATAGGAGGGTAGAGTGAGTGTAGAAGGGAGGAGAAGAGGAAGAGAACCAATATCAGGCACCAGAATCATTACCATCAAACTTGTAAAAATAGAGAAGAATTACGAATTTCAGCAATAAAAAGGTAGTCTTATTTGTGCCCGTGGACGTAGGTCGGACAAACATCCGCCGAACCACGTTAAATCTCCTTGTCGATTTTGTATTATCTGTCTTTTGCTAAGTTTGCTTTTGGTCCCCCATAACCAAACAAATTCACTATTGAGAGAGGATTGTCTCGGGAGTAATATTCCCATATTACCCTGAGACCAAAATCCGCCGTCAACAACATTAAATACTAATTTTCTAGAAATAATCATATAATTTATACTTGAATACATGTTTATAGCTATGATACCAATAAGGAACATATCTTGAATAATATGGAAAAATTCATGAACTTAACCCACTTATCAAACATATATTACGTAATCTTAATTTATTCACATATATAATGAAATTAATTCATTTTCACAGTACAATTACATATTTTAATTTTCTTCGGATATTACTCTTAATCAATTTAATTGATTAACTTTTTTAATAAACACAATGCTCATATTTATATGGTGGAAGATGGAAAGTGATGAAATTACTTAACTTCCCATTTCCATCACTTCCACTTCCCCATGTGTTCACTCAACACGTGGACTCGTATGTTCACTTAACATTTGGATGGGTTGAGTTTGACCCATCATAAGTACCCGACCCAGACCCTTATCCAACACTCATCAGTTAAGGATCCCGTCCCGGCAAGAAAATTTTCCATTCCTAACTCGATTCAAGGGACTCCTTTACATATTGTACTGAAGCTCCCAACATTTCCATTCAATTCTGAGCATTGGATTGACATCTAATGCTCAGAATTTTAAAACAAAGTCTTGATTTTCTCTCTTCATCGGCCATTCACATCAATTGTTATAAAATAATAAATTAAATGAAAAAAAAATTAAATTTTGAGAATACAACGCTCATAATTGAAACTATGGCTGGCTCCAGTATAATAAGTACTAGAATCCTCCCAGTTTCTTTCTAACTGCATGGAGAAATAGTGAAACAATGACCTATTTAACATAAAATTCAATTTAAGATGAAGTTTGAAACGAAAATTCAAAATTTTATGGAAATAAACTTACATATAACTTCTTGTTGGTTTTCATCCTTCATGAGATCCAGATATTGAGACCCAAAGTTTTGATAATTGGGCTTCGTTGGAGCTACTAAACCTAAACAATTGAAGCCTTCTATCATTACTGAGCCCAAAGATTGTGAATTTGCAAAGATTTATCAACCAAGTCCATCCTCCACCCGATTGATTTAATTTAGGGCCTTGGGCCTGGCACCCAAATCCAACCAGATTTTGTATATTTGTCCTTCGGGTAGTTGGCGCATCTGAATCTTTTCATATCTCTTGAGAAACTAATTTAAATTTAGAGAATCTCACAATTGTTATAAAATAAGAGAGTTGGAGGCTTTTATTCTCATTTCTCAATTGAATCAAAACTACCAGAGTTCTTCTATATTATTGACAAAAGTTATGGTATATGGGATAAGTTACAAAAATATGCACTGTTGATGTGGATTTTCTGCGACTAAGTCTTTTGCATAGATCGGTAAGGGCAGAAATGGTAATTCACCATCATCCAGAGGACAAGAGTCAGAGGAGGTGTATCGCTCCAGTTTATTGGGCATGACCGCCAGAGGATGTAGCATGACACGGTATCAGGAACCGACCACCTCAGAGCTATGGCCGACCATTTTTGGTCGTAGGCTCGGTTCGGTTATATCATGCTCCCATTGAGCAGATTGATTGATGAGCTCGATGACCGGCGTAATCACACTCGTATAACGCAAGCGCACGTATCGTTCAAGTAGTATAAAAAATATCGATCCCATGAGGACTTAATACCTAATCTATTAATTTAATGAGGTCAAATGATTACTTGTATCTAACAATTTGATTGATTGATTTGAAATGGTGATGATTCTAAATTTAAAATTAAGTAAATAAAATTGCACGAAGTAGGTTTAAGAAAATTCAATATTAAGAAACTATCTAAGATTGTGAATCTTTCTAATATCTTTTAAAAGATGAAATGGTTATTTCATGTTGGTGTAATAAATTGGTTTACTAACCTGGAACACGAAATTATGCGAAAGCCTCTGTCGATGGTCAGACACAATACCCAGTTTAACCCAATTGAACCATATGTCTATGTCAACCAAATTACCTGGATTCATTAAGTTTAAGTTCCAATTATGGCTACCCCCGCCCAACAGGTATATGTCTATCCTGTAAGGAAATCTATTAAAGAGTTATCTATCCTTAAGGAAGATCGTGGGCTATTAAGTCTAAGGTTGAAACCTAAAATTCCTTTGTTAAGTTTATTTTAGATTTACCAGATCAATCTTATTAGTGGCCAATTAACAAGACGCATTAAGCTTAAACTTAATAAGTAAACATTTAAATTACCCAAACTATAAAATAACCCCTTATAAACAGGTGATATTAGAATTCATCACAACCCTAGATAACTAACTTAGTTACGACACATAACTAGGGCTAGTAAAAACTTAAAAATAAAAGACATAAATTACAATGCTGAAAAGTAAATGCGGTAAAATAAATACTGAAAAGCAAAATTACAATAAAATAAATGCTAAGGTAAAAGGATCTACTTTTACTATTAATTTAGATATTTCCCTTAATATAATATATTAACTTTGAAGATATTATCAATCAGCCATATAGGCGGTAACCTGATTAAGTCAAATTAAGTCCGACCAGCCATATGGGCGGTATCAAAATTTATCCATAAACCTGCCATATAGCGGTAAGAAAGTTTAATTACCAACCGACCAATCTGGCGGTAATCCTTGCTTAGTCAGATTAAAACCAGTTTATAAATGATTACCAACCGGCCAATATAGCGGTATCCTCATTAAGTCAAATTTTAAATAGTGAATATATTATAATTAAAGGAGATTAATCTAAATAGCAAATAGTAAAAGAATTATCTTTCACCCTAGCAGGGGGAAGTTACCTCCTTATGGTTGAATAGTAAAAAACTGTAAAAGTAAAGAAAGTAAATTACTATTATTATTACAGAACGTATTAAAATTAATTACAAAACTGAAATTAAAATAAACTAGATAGAAAACTCCATATTTACATCAGAGAATTCAGAGAGGAATGAACATCTGAAACTGAAATTTCGAGCTCTATTTATAGGCGTCAATAAGCCCCACGCGTCGCGACGCGCATGTTTCTTCTTGCGTCGCAATGCGTTGACGTGTCAAGCGCTGATTCGTCGGCTTCAGATTCTTATCTACGACCACGGCATTATGGATAAGGTTATAAGGTGACACGTGGCAAGGCGGCTAGAAACTCAATGATTAAGCTGACGTGGCGATGACGTGGCGACACATGGAGATAGTGATTGTCGGCTCCATAGAATGATGACACGTGGCACGCTGTGATTGGCTGATGATGACATGGCTGACACGTGGCAGGTTGACTCGGTCTTCTGCTGACGTGGCGATGACGTGACTGACACTCGGGATGACACGTGTCGACACATAGCGATGCCGATTGTTCTGCACCATAGGATGATGACACGTGGCACGGCGCACATTAGCAAAGTCTGGCGCACGTTAGCAAAGTCAAACTTCTCAGATTCTGACATGTGTCCCTGGCGCACGTTAGCATGGTGCGCGCACGTTAGGCGTCGCGACGCGCGAAATGACCATTTTGCCATTTTTGTCATTTTTCACTATTTTGGCCCAAAATCGCCGCCTCATGAGAGTCCTGAAAACTTTATTTATCTACAAATAACACAAAACACATCAAAATATTCATAAAACTCAAGAACTTTACAAAATATTAGGTCAAATGAGTGGGAAATAATGATACATTTACCACTCATCACACCCTCAAACCTAATATTTTGCTAGTGCTCGAGCAAAACATAAAATAAAATACATAAAACAACTTTAAATTTTAACTAAGCCACTTTCGTAGGGAACACAGTTGCATTTGCATATGCCACCAACAAGCCTTTAAACCCCTAGGTGTCCCTAGTGGACGAGTTGTAGTCTCGTGAGGGTTTACAGCAATGATACCCATAAACATTTTACAAAAGTAAAAATGTAGTAAAACTAATGCACACAAAAGCAAAATGACAAGAGAAAAGAGAATAAAGAAGTTAGTGACTAATCAGGTGAAACTTCTACTCCAAGTCACTAGTTGTTTTCTTTCTTTCTAAATTACCGAATAAGTAAATTCTCCGATTATATTTACCATTCTCCATATATATAGCCAACAAAATATTAATCAACTCATTTTTGCCCACAACAATCACAAGTGCAGTTGATAAGAGAGTAATATTTGTGTCCTAACGTTTTATCAGAATTCACACATTTTTGCAGCAATGAAATAATTTTTTGATTTTTCTGATTTTTTCTTTGATTTTTTTTATTATTTATATACAATATCTTCCATCTATGTAGCGAGTGTTGGGTCGGTGGCTCCCAAACCAGTTGGCTTTAGGGCACCAGGAGTTAAGACACCCCTACGGACTTAATTACTCAGACATCAGATATATATATTTTTGCAACATCCTTAATCCATGTAGCGAGCATTGGGCCAGTGACTCCCAAACCAGTTGGTTTTAGGACACTAAGTGTTAAAACACCCCTACGGACTTAATAACTCGGATCTCAGACGTTTTTTTTACTCCATCACTTTTTGAGATGCTTCATCCAATTAAACTAGAGCACTAAATATTACAATATTTTCAATTACAGCTCATGTCCGTATGTTACCATGCATGTTGATAATACCTGCCAACTGAGCATATGAAGATCCATTTTAGTCAGTTTTATGGAGAATTTACAAATTAAATAATTCAAAAGGAAATAAAAAAAATTAACTTGTTTCGAAAATGGGTTGAAATACGTATCAGGAGTGGAACTCCTTACACAACTATCTCTCACCAATTTCACCCGACTAATCAAATTTTTGTATTTTTTCGAAAAATTTTGGACTAAAAATAAAAACAACACACAACTATAAACAAGATACTGATCAATTATTCCCTCCCCTAAACCTAAATGAGACATTGTCCCCAATGTCTTAAACAGTAAAAGAAGAGTTTAGAAGATAGTACCTGGTTAACTGAAATTCTACACGAAAAGTTAAAGGTTAAGATCCAGATTAATCCGACGCCTCTTACCACAATCGTCCTCGGACCAATTTATCTTTGAAAGGATAGGGTCAATTTATGGTTCATAAGCTAAGATTTGGTCAATTAAATCTGGAGCAGTTCTGGCAGTGAAGAGGAGTTCTTTTAAAGGTTTTGACACGAACCCATTTCTCCGGGCATCATCAAGAAACACACAAAGAAAATCAAAAAATCCCTCCACACTGTACAGTCCAAGCGGTTTCTGGTGTATATTCAGGTTCGCCCAATATAACACTGTAAAAATTTCCTCCAATGTACCCAAGCCACATGGCAAAGCAATAAAAGGATCAACACGATTAATCATTTCTACAAATTGTTCAGACATACCTGGCACGATCAGTTCCTTTCCATTTGATGGTCCAATAAGATTTGCTTCTGCCAAGGGTTTTGGGATGATTCCCAAAATGTGACTGCCTCCCTCATGTACAGCTTTTGAAACAATCCCCATAAGTCCAAGATTGCCTCCGCCTTATACTAAGTGCATATTCCTTGCATCTAAGACTCGACCCAATTCATGTGCTGCTTCTACGTATTGTGGCTTAACACCAACACTAGTACCGCAAAATACACAGATGTTCTCAACTCGTCTTTTTGAAGTGGCTTCCATGTTTTAGTCTGGATGTCTTCAAAAGTGCAATTATGAGTTGAATTTATAACACCTAAAAAGAGTGAGTAAAATATAGCACTAGTACCTGCCAAATGACAATTATTAGTTAACAGTAAAATAAATTGTGATAGTCAAAAAGGTCTGGATCATGTCGGAGAAAATAAAAGAAAACAACAAAACAAATCACAATTATTAGGAAAAGATAAAGAGATATAATATCTACAAATATTTACGGCTTAATTGACGTCTATGCGTCAAGGACAAGCTTCCCATCCAATTTCCTTATAAATTGGCAAACAGGGTCTTTTTAAGTCAGATTCTCGAGACTTAACTGTTGTCTTTCTTTTTGAAATTGTGTATGTAAGTTGTGAAAGACTATGTGAACATATCCACTGGGATGCGTCTCAAGAGTCGAAGATATATCATCTAAAGACTCCTTACTCAAGCCATCCCTAATGAATTTAATTTTGTCTTCGCGATTATCAGACATCATTCCTAAAGAACGACAACGAGTATTGCAATTCCAGCGTGCACATTTGTAACAAACACCCATTTGCTTAGCTCTACGTTTTTTTGCATAGGTGCTTCTTCCAAAACCAGGCATATGTGGAATAAAAGAGTCATAAGACTCACATGCCAATCAGACCTATGCTTCAATAATCCAACGAATATCAGTTGGAATACCTTTGATCATCAGTAGTCTCATCCGTTCCAAGCGAGCTTTGTAGACTTTCATTAGAGATTTTTTAGGGAGAGAAGGAAATTGCTTGCGAAGATTTGCGAGAGCTTCTTCCATCGTGAAATGACTTTACCTGCAAAAATAAAACACACCATATCACAATATATACACAAATTGCATGGGTTGCCTCCCTGCTAGCGCTAAGTTTAACGTTATTAGCTAGACGTGACTTCTCGAATGTTAGGCTGGATCTGAAAGTGTGACACTTTCTTTTTGTCGCTCAAATGATTCTCCCCAGTAGTGTTTGACACGCTTGTTTTTAACCTTGAATGTTTTGTTGGAGTCGGGATCATGTATCTCAACGGTTCTGTCTGGTAAAACCTTGGTGATCACAAATGGACCTGACCACCGTGATTTTGGCTTCCATGGGAAGAATTTCACCCTTGATTTGTTTAACAGTACCTTCTGCCCTGGTTCCAGATGTATGTGCACTAACTTCTCATAATGTCTTTTCATTGCCTTTTCTTTGTATAATTTGGCATCATCAAAAGGCTGATTGTGAAATTCCTCCAATTCGTTAAGATGGTGGAAATTTTTCTCTTCTGTTGCTTGTAGTGCAAGAATTGGCCTTTTGAGTGCAAAAGACGCTTTATCTTCAGGCTCCACAGGCAATTGACATGTTTTAAGTTTGTCAATAGAACTTTGCATTGCATTGGAGTTTTGAATTGTACTGTGTATCACATCATGTCTGAAACATTCCTCATTCTTTTAATCATCTGTGAAATTCATGGCCTTGAAAACATTGAATGTTACTTCTTGGTACTGTACCCTCATGGTTAGTTCTCTTTTATGTACATCAATAATGGTTCGACCTGTAGCCAAGAATGGTCTTCTGAGTATTATCGGCACGTCTTCATCTTCCTCCATATCGAGGACAATAAAATCTACTGGGAAAATAAATTTGTCAACTTTGACCAGCACATCTTCAATTACACCTCTCGGAAATACTAGTGTTCTATCAGCAAGTTGCAGAGAGACTGAAGTGGGCATTGTTTCTCAAATCTGCAGTTTCCTGAAAATAGAAAAAGGCATCAAGTTAACACTTGCACCTAAATCACATAAAGCCCTACCGAAATTATGTTCTCCTATGATGCAAGGAATGGTGAAACTGCCAGGATCTTTCAACTTTGGGGAAGCTTCCTCTGAATGATGGCGCTGTATTCTTCTATCAATTCTACTGTCTCATAATCTCCCAATCTCCGTTTTTGTGAAAGAATGTCTTTCATGAATTTTACATAGCTGGGCATTTATTCCAAGGCTTCTGCAAATGGAATGTTGATGTGCAACTTTTTGAACACCTCCAGGAAACGAGCAAACTGCTTGTCCAGTTTATTTTTCTGAAGACGCTGAGGAAAATATGGAGGTGGAGTGATCTGATCTATTTCTTTTTCCTTTGCTTATTTTTCCTCCATATGTGGAACTACATCTTTTGGAAGTTCTTCAATTCTTGCCTTGATTCCAACATCTTTGTTGATTTCAGTTCCGCTTTTCAAAGTAATGGCTTGACATTGCTCATTCCCTCGGTTCCTTGGATTTGGTTCTGTATTGCTGGGAAGATTTCCTGGCGGTCTGTAACTCTGAGCATTGGCTAGTTGTCCAATTTGATTCTCCAGTGCTTTAATGGAAGCAAATTGGCTTTGAAATATAGAATCATATGCTGCTTGTTGCTTTTTGAACATCTCTGTAATCAATTCTTTCATTTCTGGTTCTTTTTCATGTTCCTGGTCTTTGTTATGTTGTTGAAATCCTGGTGGTGGATAATTTTTTTGCCCTGAATTATTGCCCCATGAAAAATTGGGATGATTCCTCCACCCTGGGTTGTAGGTGTTGGAATATGGATTGTTCCCCTGTCTGTTGAAATTGTTGACATAATTCACCGTCTCTTCAAGTTGGTTTGGTTCTGGTGCTCCTCCATATGGTGAACTTGTGGATCCAGTGGTAATAGTCTCCATGAATTGCATATCTGATCCAGCTTGGCGTTGACTGCTATATTGGCTCCAACTTCATAAATTCATGCAATTTTTTGGATCATGCTCCTTTCTGTTGGCCACAAGGAATTGTTTTAGGCCATTTCTTCGATTAGGTCTCAGGCTTGATCTTCTTCTTTTGCCATTAAAGCTCCTCCAGCAGCAGCATCGATTGTGGTTCTCATCAGTCCTAAAAGTCCATTATAGAAGGTTTGGGCTTCAAGCCATTTTGGAATCTCATGGTGAGGACATTTCCGGAGCAAATCTTTGTATCTTTCCTAAGCTTCGTAGAGAGTTTCTGAGTCTTGTTGCACAAAGGATGTGATGTCATTCCTCAGCTTTCCAGTTCTGGCTGGTGGAAAGTACTTTTCAAGAAATTTGGTGGCTAAAGTGTTCCAAGTTGTGATGGAACATGCTGATAGTGAATGTAGCCAAGCTTTAGCTTTGTCCTTCAAGGAGTATGGAAAAACCCGCAGTCTCATTGCTTCTTCAGCTTCTCGGTTGTAATTGAAAGTGCCCCAAACTTCCAGAATGTTGCTGATGTGGGTATTAGGATCTTCAGTTGCTTTCCCCCCAAACTGCACTGACTGTTGAATCACCTGAATGCATGTTTTGATGTCACACGCATTTGTTGGTAAATAAGGAATTACATCACAGGAAATGAAGCCGTCGACCACCGGAATGGTTCTGTCTCGAATGGGTATTGGTGGTGGAACCTCCAAAGGTTCAGGTTCCATGTTGACTAAAGCTTCTTGGCCTTCACGCCTTTCCCTTCTCAACTGTCTGATGGTTCTTTCAATTCTGGGTCGAGCGGTCGGAGTTCAAAGCTTCTGGTTCGTCTCATGTAGTTTCTGAGAACCTGAAACACAAGAAAAAAAAATAAGTAAAAAGAAATTAGATACAAGTAACGTATCTAACCCCAAAACTAATAGTGCAAGATAAATAAGTCCACGGCAACGGTGCCAAAAACTTGACCGGCGTAATCACACGTGTATAACGCAAGCGCACGTATCGTTCAAGTAGTATAAAAAGTATCGATCCCACGAGAACTTAATACCTAATCTATTAATTTAATGAGGTCAAATGATTACTAGTATCTAACAATTTGATTGATTGATTTGAAATGGTGATGATTCTAAATTTAAAAACAAGTAAATAAAATTGCACGAAAGTAGGTTTAAGAAAATTCAATATTAAGAAACTATCTAGGGTTGTGAATATTTCTAATATCTTTTAAAAGATAAAGTGGTTATTTCATGTTTGTGTAATAAATTGGTTTACTAACCTGGAACACAAAATTATGTGAAAGCCTCTGTCGATGGTCAGACGTAAATACCCAGTTTAAACCAATTGAACCATATGTCTATGTCAACCAATTACCAGGATTCATTAAGTTTAAGTTCCAATTATGGCGACCCCCGCCCAACATGTATATGTCTATCCTGTAAGGAAATCTATTAAAGGGTTATCTATCCTCAAGGAAGATCGTGGACTATTAAGTCAAAGGCTGAAACCTAAAATTCCTTTGTCAAGTTTATTTTAGATTTACCAGATCAATCTTATTAGTGGCCAATTAACAAGACGCATTAAGCTTAAGGCTTAATAAGTAAACCTTTAAATTACCCAAACTATAAAATAACCCTTATAAACCGATGATATTAGAATTCATAACAACCCTAGATAACTAACTTAGTTACGACACATAACTAGGGCTAGTAAAAACTTAAAAATAAAAGACATATATTACAATGCTGAAAAGTAAATGCGGTAAAATAAATACTGAAAAGTAAAATTACAATAAATTAAATGCTAAGGTAAAAGGATATACTTTTACTACTACTAATTTAGATATTCCTTAATATAATATATTAACTTGTGATGATATTACCAATCAGCCATATAGGCGGTAACCTGATTTAAGTCAAATTAAGTCCGACCAGCCATATAGGCGTTATCAAAAATTTGTCCATAAACCTGCCATATAGGCGGTAAGAAAGTTTAATTACCAACCGACCAATCTGGCGGTATCCTTGCTTAGTCAGATTAAAACCAGTTTATAAATGATTACCAACCGGCCAATATAGTGGTATCCTCATTAAGTCAAATGTTAAATAGTGAATATATTATAATTAAGGGAGATTAATCTAAATAGCAATAGTAAAAGAATTACCTTTCACCCTAGTAGGGGGAAGTTACCTCCTCATGGTTGAATTGTAAAAACTATAAAAGTAAAGAAAGTAAATTACTATTTCTATTACTCTGATGTAAATAAGGATTATTCTATCTAGTTTATTTTAATTACAAAACTGAAATTAAAATAAACTAGATAGAATAATCCTTATTTACATCAGAGAATTCAGAGAGGAAGGTACATCTGAAACTAAAATTTCAAGCTCTATTTATAGGCGTCAATAAGCCCCACGCATCGCGACGCGCTGAAGTGTCAAGCGTTGATTCGTCGGCTTCAGATTCTTATCTGCCACGTGGCATTATGGATAAGGTGATAAGGTGACATGTGACAAGGCGGCTGGCAACTCAATGATTATGCTGACTTGGCGCTGATGTGGCGACACGTGGTGATAGTGATTGTCGGCACCATAGAATGATGACACGTTGCACGCTGTGATTGGCTGATGATGACGTGGCTAACATGTGGCAGGTTGACTCAGTCTTCTGCTGACGTGGCGATGACGTGGCTGACACGCGGGATGACATATGGCGATGGCGATTGTCGGTACCATAGGATGATGACACGTGGTACGACACACGTTAGCACATCGGCTGTGATGTTGACACGTGGCACGGTGCACGTTAGCAAAGTCAAACTTCTCAAATTCTGACATATGTCCCCCGTGCACGTTAGCATGCCACATTAGGCGTCGCTATGCGGGCAGCGCGTCTTGATGCGCGAAATGACCATTTTGCCATTTTTGTCATTTTTCATTGTTTTGGCCCAAAATCACCTCCAGAGAGTCCTGAAACTTTATTTATCTAAAAAATAACACAAAACACATCAAAATATTCACAAAACTCAAGAAAATTTACAAAATATTAGGTCAAATGAGTGTGAAATAGTGATACATTTACCATTCATCACTCGGCTATTTCGACCCAAGATGGAAACAATTTGAGAAGTTCAACAAGTCACTTGGCCGACCTCCTGAAGACCGACAGAAGATCAGAAGGGCTGGATCTTTCCTTCGACACGTGTCATTTCCCGAAAGTACTTTACAGGCTGTCACCATTATTTTTGTGTGTGGTAGTGGTGAAAGCAGAGTGATGTGACAGGCCGTCAGACAGTAGGCTTACTTTTGGTGAAGACAGTCTTAGGGCAGAGAGCCGTCAATCAGTCGGTGATCGCGCGGGAATCGTCATAAAATTAGAGGAACAATGTATATTTCCCGAGTATATAAAGAGTGGGTAGATTCATTTGTAGGGGTTGGGTCTTATAGACGTAAAAAAACTTGTAAAGAATGAAAAAGAACACCATTTGTAACACTCTTTCAACTGCTCGGCCACGTTCAAACCTTGTTCAAAATAGGTCGGCCGAGTCAGTTTTGGCAATAAAACAACCTCCATTGTTTTGTGCCCGTAGACGTAGGCTGAATTCACTCCGCCGAACCACGTTAAAACTCTCTTGTCAACCTTTACGATTTTTCTTATCTTTTACTAAGTTTGTTTTTGGTCTCCCCATAACCAAAAAAATTCAAGGTTGAGGGAAGGTTGTCTCGGGTAGGGGTGGGCAACGGATCGAATCGAATCAGATTGGATCCGATCGGACAGTCACAGATAGATACGGCGGATTTCGGATCGGATAAAATCCGATCCGATCGGTTTTTTTTTTTTTTTTTTTATTATAAGCAAAATGACGTCGTTTTGCAAAACGACGTCGTTTTGCATTGTCAGAAACGACGTCGTTTTGCATAAGTTAGAGTTCATTTTGGTTCGTCAGTTCATCTTTCAAGCAACTCTCAGTCTCTCAGTCACGGTCACTCACGGTCTCATACTCTCATCTCACTCTCGGTTTCAGACTATCAAAAATCAGACTTCTAAGTTCTACTCTTCTTCTGTTCTTCATCATCCACTTCCTCCGTTCCTCGAATCAGCCACACACGTCACACAACCAGAGACATCAGACACAGACAGCCACTTCAAACTTTCAAAGTTCAAATCTCAATCTTCACTTCATTTTCATCAAAAATCAGACTTATACACTTCTAGTCTTCTTCATCATCCACGCAGGTTTCATCAAGGATCAAGGTGATTAACTTCTTTCTCTACTTCATTGATTCATCATTCATTCACTGGACACTTCATCTTCATAAAAAAAATCTGGGTTTTTTGGTTTTGGCCCTTTTGGGTGTTTGATTTTCTTCGTATGTTAGCTTACAATTCATTGAGACATTGATTATTATAATTTAATTGCCATTTGATTAGTTAAGAATTCGGATTCTGTTCTTTATCTTCACGGTGATTCTGTTTTAACCGTTTACAATGCATTATTCGTATATAATTTAATTGCCATTTGATTAGTTTCTCTAAAATATGTTAGCTTACAGTGCATTAGCCGTGAGGATTATATTCTTGATAGTTGATAGATACGGATGTTTTGATTATTTAGGGTTTATTAGGCGTGGATGTTTGTACAATTGACACTTGTAATTTCACTACAATTTCAGTAGTTAGTAGTTAAATTTAAATGAATGTGAGTTCATTGTTAGGAATGAAGCCATCATATCCTTCCTTCAAAACAGAAGAAAATACAAATTGCAGCTTTATGTATAAAATATATAAAATAAATAAACTAGTATGATCTTGTAATACTAAAAGTCTAAAACAGGAACTTGAATGGAATGTATGATCCAGTTGGTATGAAAATTCTGAAAAGAATACACTTCTGAAAAGAATGCACTTCTGAAAACAGGATCTTCAGATCTTGTAATACTGAAACAGTGAACTGTGACTGTGAGGTCTGAGGTGTTTGCTATCCTTTTGAAAGAACTCTGTGGAAACTGGAAACTGGAAAGCAGTGAGGTGTTACTTGTTAGCCTTGATTTGTTCTGCTTTTATTGTTAAATAAATTCCAATCGAGTCTCGATGTAACATTGTTCTATTTTTCTGGCATTGAACTTTGGGGAAAGTGAAATTATTTGTTTGTTTGTTCCTAAGAGATTACTTGTCCCATCAAGAAGCTATTGTGATAAATTAGGAGACATTGTACGAATATCATATGTCTAAATTCTAATTGTCTATTTTATTTTTCTTGTAGATGAGTGGGTTTGAAAGCTCACCCTACAGTAGTGGGTCGGAATCAGATTCATTTGATGTACAATTAAGAGAACCAAGGAAACAGAAGAGAAAATTTCCCCCAAACTCCGAGAGACCGCCATTGTCAAAACAACATGATTCTTCGCCATCAATCACATCAGTAGCAAATAAAATAAGAAATAGAAGATCTGAAGTGTGGAAAGTTTTCCGCATATGTGAAGATAATCAAGATAGGGCTGAATGTATGTATTGCCAGAAGACTTATGCTTGTAGTTCGAAGGATCGGTCAACAACCAACTTGAAGAGGCATATGGAGGCCTGCAAATCATATCTGGCTTATTGTGAAGCACAAGGTGTTTTGGTTGGGGTTGGTGAAGAGGGAGGCACGAGTGGAAATCTCTCCGTGAGAGATGGTCATTTCAATCAAGCAGCGTGTCGGAAAGCAGCTGTGAAGATGATCATTGTTGACGAGCTACCATTTAGCTTTATAGAGAAAGAGGGTTTTCGACATTTCTGTAGTGTTGCCGTCCCTCGTTTTGATGTCACGTCTCGTAGGACTATAACAAGAGATATCCTACAGTTATTTGCTGATGAAAAAGTGATGTTGAAGAGTATTTTATCTGCGGGTTATCAGAGAGTTAGTTTGACCACCGACATATGGACGTCAATTCAAAATATTAATTACATGGTTATCACTGGACATTTTATAGACAATGATTAGCAGTTGCATCGGCGAATCCTTAGCTTCTGTCCAATTAACAATCACAAAGGAGACACTATCAGAAGGTTAATAGAGTCTTGTTTACAGCATTTGGGTATTGAGAGAATTTTTACTATAACTGTGGATAACGCCAGTGCCAATGCCGTAGCCATCCAACAGTTGGTGAGGAAGATGAAGACGTGGAGGGGAGATGCATTGGTGCTTAATGGAGAGTATGTGCATATGCGGTGTTGTGCTCACATATTGAACTTAGTTGTGTCTGCTGGTTTGAAACAAATGGATGACAACATTATAGCAATTCGAAATGCTGTTAAGTATGTGAGATCTTCTCCATCAAGATTGGAAGCATTTAAATCGGCGGTAGCACGTGAGAAGATTAAGAGCAAGAGCAGTGTCATCTTAGATGTTCCTACAAGGTGGAATTCCACCTACTTAATGTTGAATGCTGCATTAGACTTTTAGAAGGCCTTTGATCGAATGATTGATGATGATGGTCACTATGCTCCATATTTTAGAGATGATGAAAATGAGAGCAAAAGGGTTGGGCCTCCTACAGATATAGATTGGGAGAAAGCTCAATACTTTGCTGATTTTTTGGAGATTTTTTATGATGCAACGAATATGTTCAGTGCCTCATCCACCGTCACATCTTGTTTCACCTACAATGAGATTTGCAAGATTCATACAAGTTTGAAAAACCTGGCGTGTAATGAACATCCTCTTTTGCATGACATGGCATTATCTATGAAGATGAAGTTTGATAAATATTGGGAGACCACTGCCAAAATCAATAATTTATTGATTGTGAGTACTATTCTTGATCCACGACGTAAGATGACATTTGCCTCTGTTTGCTTTGGTATACTTTTTGATAATGATGATGTGAAGATAGAGGAAATGAGAAAGTCTTCTAGAGATTTATTGAAGAGATTATACGATATGTATAATGATTGGTATGGCACAAATGGGTTGTTTGTTGACAGTGATGGATCAAGGGCTGGGGGTGTTGGTGGAGATGGGTCTAGTGCTACACAATCTCAGCCATTTGTTCGACCGCGAGTACAAGATAGAGTGCGTAAGCGCAATACAAACGTGCAACCTGATGATCCATTTCAAGTTTTTCAGACTAGTCATGCAATGCATCAAGAGGATAGTACTGAGGTTGAAATGTATTTAATGGAACCCTATGAGATTAGTCGTGACCCTAACTTTAGTGTTCTGATGTGGTGAAAACAAATACCGGTAAGTATCCAATTTTGGCTAGGATTGCTCGTGATATTTTTGCAATGCTGGTATCAACTGTGGCATCTGAATCGGCATTTAGTACGGGTGGTCGTGTTCTTGACAGTTTTTGTAGCTCATTAACTCCTGTTATGGTCGAGGCTCTAATATGCACTCAAAATTGGATACGGAATATGCTTACAATTGACAAAACCAATGAAGTGGAAGCAATGTTATTGGAGGCAGAGTACTACGAAAAACTTGAGGAAGGTAAAAACAAAATTATTAATTACTTAATTAGTTTTTTAATTTTTAATTTTTTATAATGAATACCATTACATTAAATGCAAACTTACTAACTGTGAATAATTTTTTATTTTATTTTATTTGAAGAATATCACAAGACACAAGATACAATCTGAATCACAATCACCGGATCATGTCGTTGGCAACATAGTTTGGGGCGAATTATCTTTGAAGGTACAATTTGGACAAAGTTATGTTTTTCTTTGATTATTTATTTGAATAAACATTTACTAGCTTAAAAAATAGGGGAACTTATTAACTTAAGGAAGTATTGAAGTAAGACCTTAGTAGCAAAGAATTAGTTTGTTAATTTATTTCCTCTTTTTACGATATGATGGTGCCTTTACGATATGAAGTGGTTATATACTTATATTTTATATTTCAGAAACATTGTTTATTAATTTCCATCTTTTGCAGGCTTGATGTTGTTGTGCTGCTGCCGTACTGGAAGTGGAAGGACACTGGGAATACTGGATAGTGGATAGTATTGTGGATTGATAATTTGATATTGACATATTGTGGTCATGTTGGTTGTGTTATGTGTAAAATTTTGGCTTTTGTAGTTTTGTTGATCTTGACATATTGATCTTGTGGTATTGTTATGTGTAGTGTGTACTGTAGTAACTGTACTGTCACTACTGTGTCAACTACTATTTAATTTTTCTTCATCTTGTGGTCATGTTGTAACATGTTATTGTTATTGTTGTGTGTACAAAACTAGAATCAAATGATCCTTCACTGCACTATTGCTGTCTGTGTCTCAGTGTCTGTAGTGAATTTTCGGATCGGATTTGATTCGGTTCGAATCGAATCGATTCGGTTCGAATCGTATCGAATCAATCCGATTCGAAATTGGATGATTTCGGATCGGACCAATCCGATTCGTTTAAAATCGAATCGGATCGACTTCGATTCGCTGATCTGATCCGATCAGATCATATATATTAACGAATTTTGGATCGGATCGAATTCAGATTCGGTTCGATCCGATCCGAATTCGATAATGCCCAGGCATAGTCTCGGGGGGGTTATCCCAAAACAGTCCCTAGGACAAAAATCAG
Source organism: Zanthoxylum bungeanum (assembly GCA_019454045.1). Lineage (NCBI taxonomy): Eukaryota > Viridiplantae > Streptophyta > Magnoliopsida > Sapindales > Rutaceae > Zanthoxylum > Zanthoxylum bungeanum. The sequence goes on along the minus strand of SKCR01005134.1, from coordinate 104 downwards.
CCGTCAACAGTTGGCGCCGTCTGTGGGGAATCAAACAAGAAGTAACTCAAGTAGTAAGACGATGGTAGGAGGTAGAAACCATAGGTTGGTGGATAGTTCAACAG
>SKCR01005133.1:0-89490 GCA_019454045.1 Zanthoxylum bungeanum | reverse complement strand
AATTAATTGTTAAATGATTAAATTAATTAAAGTATGAATATTTTAAGTTATGATATTTTATTTAATGACTAAGTTTCAATTGTTGACTTGTTTGAATTATTCATTAAAGTGTAATGATCATTTTAACCAAGTGGACAAGTTGTAATTAAATGAAATAAAAAATAAATATCATGATATTTTTGTTATTCACAATTTTCGGCCAAGGCTAGGAAATGCAGTATAAATAGTTTTTTTTCATTTAGGGTTTAATAACCTAAAACACTTTATCAAAAACTCCATTGAAGGAAGACAAAGAAGCTAGAGAAAGAAAATAAAAATCAAAGAAAAGCTTGGATTTAAGTAAGTTTTTCCAACTTGCCATTAGAGAGAAAAATATTCCTCTTGTTCTTGGCCACATCTTGTGATGTTCCTTAAGTTTTTCTATTCTTTATTCTTTGTATTTTTGGTGGATGAAAGTTTGATAAAAGGGTTGAACATGTATAAAGTTGATAGAATGTTACTAATGATGTAGTAAGCATTCTTTTCATGGTTTTAGAACCTTGTTGCCATTCTAGAGTTATTGACCCACTCTTAAATGACCTAGAATTGTTCTATAGTTGTTTCATTATGATGAGGCTTGATTGGTGTTGAAGAAACATGATTGAAGTATTGGATTTTGTTAATTTGGTCTAATTTGTCAATTTGTAGAAATTGAAATATTAGGGTTTGAGAACACTTCCAAATTTGGGGCTTTTCATTTATATGGTGTATTTGGATGTGTATATGATACATATTAAATATTATGTTGATTGGATTTCATTTGCATGTGTTTTGAACAATGGAAGTGCAAAATGCATTTATCCCCCTAGTGAGGCTCTCGGCTTTGGGGTTTATTTTTGGAAATTTTTGTTGCAATTTGAATTTCAATATGTATGACATGTTAAATTCATATATGTAATGATTTAGAATCATCCAAAATCGTTTCGAACAATTTCGGACTAAAATGAACAAAATACAAAGTATAAGGGTAATTAGGTAAATTCACATAAATTTGATTTATAGTGTTTTATTTCATAATTTGATTATTGGATAATAAAATAAATAAGTTCTATTTTATTAATCCGAGAAAAAGTTTTGAAATCGGAAAATTTGATTTTCCACTATTCCGTTGTGTTACCGGATATCCGCAATAAAACCCATTCACTTGTACACACTGATGTGTGTGATATAAATATTGTGTAAATAAGAGGCGGTAAAAAGTACTTTGTCACTTTTATCTATGATAGCACAGGATTCTGTTATGTGTATTTGCTGAGGAGCAAAGATGAAGCTATTGAGAGTTTTGCACACTATAAGAACGAAGTTGAAAATCAACTTGGCAAGAAAATCAAAAAGAATCAAGAGTGATGTAGGTGGTGAATATGTGTCACCATTTGGTGAATATTGTTCCAATCATGGAATCATTCACGAAACCACTGCTCCTTATTTGCCTCAACAAAACGAAATTGATGAGCGCAAAAATCGGAGTTGAAGGAAATGATGAACGCCATGTTGGCAAGCTCTGGTTTACCCCAGAACTTGTGGGGGGAAGCCTTGCTTTCCGCGAACTATGTTCTAAACAAGCTTCCTCACAGAAGATTGGACAAGACACCATATGAGTTGTGGAAAGGTCACGTACTTTCCTACAAATGCCTAAAATTGTGAGGGTGTCTTGCCAAAGTAATGGTTCCTAAACTTAAGAAGGTTAGAATAGGACCCAAAACTGTTGACTGTATATTCATTGGATATGCTCGCAACAGTAGTGCGTATCGATTCTTGGTACACAAGTCTGAGATTCCTGACATCAATCCGAATATGATAATTGAGTCAATGAATGCAACATTTTTTGAAGAGACATTTCCTTATAAGGAAAGACAAAGAACATAGTCTCTCAAAAGAACTATTGATACTGTCAAAGACAGTGATCAGATTGAGCAAGAATCAAATCAACGTGCAAACTTTGAGACAATCGAACCTAGACGTAGCAAAAGAGCTAGAACGTCTAAGTCGTTTGGTCTCGATTTTCTAACATACTTGTTAGAAAATGAGCCTCAAAGCTATAAGGAAGCAATGTCTTCGCCAGAGGCATCTTTGTGGAAAGAGGCTATCAATAGTGAGATTGTTTCCATCCTACAAAACCATACTTGGGAGTTGGTTGATCTTCCTTCAGGTTGTAAGCCACTGGGCTACAAATGGATATTCAAACGGAAGATAAAACTCGATGGATCAATAGATAAGTACAAGGCATGGCTTGTCATAAAACGTTATAGAAAAAAAGAAGGCCTTGATTACTTTGATACCTATTCACCAGTGACTCGTATCACATAAATAAGAATGCTCATAGCCATAGAAGCTATATTTGGTCTTGAAATACATCAAATGGATGTAAAGACGATATTCTTGAATGGTGAATTGGATGAAGAGAGTTACATGGAACAACCATAAGGTTTCAATGTTCCTGGACAAGAACAGAAAGTGTGCAAACTTGTAAAATCCTTGTATGGATTAAAACAAGCACCTAAACAATGGCATGAGAAATTTGAAAAAGAGATATTGTCAAGTGGGTTCAAAACTAATGAGTATGATAAGTGTGTGTACACCAAATCAACTCAAAAAGGATATGTCATTATGTGTCTCTATGTAGACGATATGCTGATAATTGGTAGTAATCATGAAATGATTCAATCTACCAAGAACGTGTTATCCAGCAGATTTGATATGAAAGATTTAGGCGTAGCTGATGTAATCCTAGGAATTAAGATTTCTAGGACATCATAAGGATATATATTATCTCAGACTCATTGTATTAAGAAGATACTTGAGAAATATAACAAATGAGATCTAAATGTGGCTAGAACTCATGTAGACCTAACTCCCCATCTATCAAAGAATATTGGCTCAAGCGTATCACAATTAAAGTATTCGAGAATCATCGGAAGTCTGATGTATCTCACGAATTGCACACGACCTAATATCGCTCAAGCTGTGAACAGGCTTAGCAGATATACAAGCAATCCAGGACATAACCACTGGAAAGCCATAGTAAGAGTTTTGAGGTATCTGAGAGAAACTTCAAAATATGGGCTGAATTATGAGAGATAACATGTTGTTCTATAGGGATACAGCGATGCTAACTGGATATCTGATACAGTGGATTCCAAATCTACGAGTGGATTTGTTTTCCCACTTGGTAATGCAGCTGTGTCATGGAAATCCTCGAGGCAAACATGCATTGCCCGGTCTACTATGGAATCAAAGTTCATAGCATTAGACAAAACAGCGGACGAAGCGAAATGGCTTCGAAATTTCCTGGAGGATATTCCTATTTGGCCCAAACCAGTACCAGCGATAAGCATACATTGTGATAGCCAATCGGCTATTGGGAGAGCCCAAAATATAATGTATAATGGTAAGGCTCGACACATACGTCGGAGACATAATACCATACGTCAAGTGTTCTCAAGTGGTATAATATCGATCGATTATGTTAAGTCAAGGGAAAACCTAGCGGATCCACTACTTACTAAAGGTTTACCTAGAGAGCAAGTTGAGAAGTCATCGAGGGGAATGGGCTTGAAGCTTATAAATTAAGAATTGTCACTGTAGAAACCCAACCTAGCTGACTGGAGATCCCAAGATCTAGGTTCAAAAGGGACAACTGAAACTTTGTGCAATTCAAAACAAGCACTGAAGAGTTTTGTACTCTTTCCCATTCCGATAATAACGCAGAGTGTTGTCTGTCAAGGTTAGAATAAGCTAAGGCTTTTAATGATCACTATATTAGGAGATGAGTCCTAATGGGGGTAAAGACAGATTACCTCTTCATAGTAGATCACCTATTTCAAGTAAGAAGTGAGGCCGCTTCCATGGGAATTTACAGGCTGATTTCCCTAAAGTGCTTGATGAATCCAGGACCGCTGTTCATGGCCGAAATGAACACAACCGTAGAACGGGAAATGGTCGAAGTAAAGCTGTGTGTTGGAAATTATCTTGGTTTACACCAACGGTAGAACAGTTCAAGACTATGAGTCACTGGTTTGCCAGGTAATCCGATTGTCATTCACTAGGAAAGGTTCAAGGCCAAAGCTACCTATTTCGATGCAGCTTTAGTTCACAGAAACTCTCTCAAGTATCTGCATAAATATTTGAGAATTGTGGGGATTGTTGTAAATTCTTCAAATATAATTGTTTTGGATGGAGGATGGACATGTCCCTTGGATGATACCCTATGAGAAGGGTACACACATGTAGGGACATGTCCTCCAATTGATGATAACATATCTCTAGGCTCTAAGGGATGCATGGGAGGGTATAACCATTTAGAGGGTTGTACCCCAAATCAAAGGGTACCCTTAAGACACCCTTCTATGCCTTTATAAGGAGGCCTCCATGTTCATTCTTTATAATCAGAAATTCAATCCGAATTTGAGTCTCATATTATTGTTGTTTTGAGTAAGAGAGAGTCCCACCATTTCTTAGTTCAATATCTTCTTAAGGAGTGCCCCTTGATGAAGAGGAATCCAAGTTATCTTGGGAGAACGTTAGCCATAGAACCCGTAGAGCACCGAGACATGGCTAATAAGTTCTTAAGGATAGAGATACATCTCGACTTGGACTGCAAGTTTCGTTATTTACAAGATTTTTCTTCATTTTCCAAGTTTTAGGGTTTATGAATATTAGTGTAGATTTAGTTTGCGTTCTGTGTTTTGATTGTTAATTGCATGTTAATTTCGTCTAAAAATACACCAATCCACCAACATTCTGCAAGAATAAGAGTTTTGCACGGGTTTTAATTGGTAAATTTAACATTTGAGATGAAGATTATGATTAATGGAACTTTATGGGTACTATTTGGGCGTCACTATGTTTCTAACAAATTTACCCATTTTTGTTTATAAAAGATTGTGTATGGGTTAATTAAAAATCTTATATTATATTCTTTGTATTATACTATTTCACTTTTTATTTATGAAATTGAATCACCGATATTAACGAAGATTGTGTTTGTCTCTTAATTCTTCCATTACTTTAAATAGTCCTTAAGTGCGAATTCGACTTGAGTCTTAAGATATTTTAATTGTTGTATTCAATATGAAATTGTCGTATATCTGCGTCATTGTGATTATATTAGTAATAAATGATTTCATCACTTAAACAAATAAGTAATACTCATTTCGTCCCATAAAAACAGGTTTGCTTTCATTTTTCATTCGTCCATATTATAGTCCACTTTCTATTTTTAAAATATATTTGATTTCTTAATTGTCTAATAATATCCATTTAATGTGCCTTATTACCAACAAATATAAAATATCATTAATTAATTATAATTAGAATAATAAGTATAATTATGGAAATATAATGAAACATATAAGTAAAATTTACTATAATGATTATACTAATTAAAATTTCTTAATTTGTAGAAAAATGGAAATAAGCATATCTGGAAATATTAGGCATTGAGGTTGAGGGACATCTTTGTGTTCTTAGCATTTTATTTTAGTGGAAATAGAGAATGGCCCAAGAATTACCAGGCCCAAAAGAAAAACAGACCGCCCAAATGTTAAAATTGACAAAAAGTCGGCCAAAGCCGAAATATTCCGTTGCCGGGAATCGAACCCGGGTCTTTTGGGTGAGAGCCGAATATCCTAACCGACTAGACTACAACGGAATTTTAAGGGTAGTTTCAGATTTGTAATATTCATCAATTAATGATATCATCCAAACAATAATGGCTCCATATTTGGGCATATTTACAAAAATAACACAATCCAAATACACCCAAGTATGAGTTTAAGAATCATAAGTTATATTATGATTAATTATAAAAGCATCTATAGTCTAACTAAATCTATGCTTACATAAAGGTTTTGTTCTCCATCATAAAAAGTCTATAAAGTAGAATAAGTTATAAGAAGACGCCTGTGTTAATTTGAGAAAAAAAGTTAAAGTATTTGCATTGTTTGAGAAATTATAATTGGAGGTAAGATGATCTTAATTAATTTTTTTTCTCATAATTGGTATCTGTCATATATGTTCTTATAAGATAAGCCGCACATTGTGTGAGTTTGCTAGTTATATAAACCCATGAAAAGAAATTCCAAATACAGTCAACACTTACTTTCAAGTTGGCTAATTTAATATGAAATCGACAATAAATCACTTTTTGAGCGATTTGAATGATTTACAATTAATCAAAAATAATCTAAAATTAATTAAAAAATGGTAAATTTGATATTTCATATATTTGAAAATAAAAACTTCAATACTTATCTCTCAAAATTCTCCAAAACTTATTCATTTATGATGAAAAATATAATTAAAGAGCGGAAAGTAAATAAGCAATCAACACAAAGATTTATTGACGGAGTGGAATACTTTTGCAAAGTAAAAAAAACCACTTTGGGTATAGGCTTCCACTCGAATCCACTATAATAGAGAAAACTTACAGCGATGGTATAAGACCTATGATGATAAGTTCACCGACTCAAATACCTCTATACTATAATAACTCTAAGAATTCCCCGAGCCCGCATTAGGTGGCATTTTGCATAACCTCTGAAGTCTGTGAGTGAATCCAATCCGCGAACTCGCGATGCTGGAATTCTGACCTCCAATCACCTCTTCATAACTCTAAATGAATAGGGTATTAGGTAAGAATTATGTTTGTGTTAATGGTTATCAGAGAATAAGATCACCAAAAGAAAGAAGACAAATGGATCAATTAAGTCTTCAACGTGATTTCACAAGAGGGAAGAAACAAAAGATATTAGGGAAATGTGTTTCCAACACTGGGTAAAGTGGCTATGTGTTTATTTTTATAGGCAAAGTTTTCCTTGTCTCAAACTGGCTTCAAAACATGTCCAAAATAATCCAGTTACGCATGGGCTTTCGAACGCCACAAGAACGCGTGACCAACACGAGTAGTTCTGCAAAATCGTTCGAACATGATAATGAACTCAAGTCAAACGTGAAGCTTCTATATAGTTACGTTCGAATGTGACTCAAACTAGTGCTCTCTGGAAGCTTTTGTTCGAACGAAATATCAAACGATACACTAACGTTGAGCGTTCGAACCCAAATTAGAACACAACACGAATAAAATCCATGATTTCTTCATATGATGTTGTCCACATACTTGTCCAATTGCTCTGAGATCTTCAATACTCATTATAATTCAATTGAACATGTTTTGTTACAGAAGTTGCCAACACACATGGAACTAACAATCTCTCTATTTGGCATTCCGTGAAAAAAAAACACCTATTACAAATACTATGGTAAAATATGCAAAAATAAAATGGCCAACTGGCAACCATCAAAATAATGACTTATTATATTATGACTCGGTCTAATACCTAAGAAAACAGTCTGGAAGTCGATGAAGACGCATACCACTGCAAATAACCTGCTCACCTAAAATAGTCATAAACAACAATATACCCGTGAAAAGAAAAGGGAATATCAAGAGCAGATATACTAAATAAAAATATAAAAAGCATATATAATTTCTCCATATTTTTGTCACGAAATGCTAATAAGAAACAAACAAATAAGCTGCATTACAAAAGAGAGAAGTCTATAAAGACTATACTGCTCTGATACCAATTAAAAATTCGAATATTTTCCTAAGGTTCCGACCCTATGCGGAATTACTCAAATATACTTTATCTAAGACACATCAAAGATAAAGTGTCTATGATTAAGTTCAAACACCCTAAATTTAATCAAATGACACAGTGAGAATTAATGCAATAATAAAGCAATATAAAGAATCAACACAAGAAATTTTCTTGACGAAATGAAAAATTCTCAAGAGTAAAAAACCACTCCGAGTATAATATAGGAGTGAAACAGAATTTCTTGCTATGCCTATGACGTCGGCGACCATGACACTGTTGAGATCACAGCTCGTAGAGAGTACAATTAGCCTACTAGGGACTAATTAGAGAATAAAGAAGTCGCCACCCAGTGTAAGATACTTGGAATAATTTAAGGTCGCACTACACTCCCCGCAAGTTCTACCCTAAACACATTTGGGTTCAAAATCGTCTCTTACTGATGCCAGTATAATATCAATGTTTGAAAAGAGATATCACCATGCCTTATAATGCAAAAATCATGCAAAGTAATTTTAAAAACTCAAAAGCACAAATATGACTTAAAAGAAAAACATAATGTCCAGATAACAGTATCACATAAATAAAAGAAACAATGAAATTAACTATGGCTGGCCAGACATGGGAGTGGCTGGCCGGAGGTGTCTTTTTTAGATGTGTGTCTGGCCGAACATACTAGAAGTCTGGCCGAATGTGCAGTATAATCCAGAATCATAAAACTCATACAATAATAAGAAAATGATAAACAAGCAGTCTAGTGAGATAAATAATAAATAAACGTAAAGAAATTCATGCTAAGTATATGAAAATAATAGAAAAGACGTGCGTAAATACAAAGAAATAAAACAACTATTATTTCACTGGTACGTGGAGTTGTATCCCAAGTACAGACCGTACTACCGTCGACTATAGAATTTATGTTTGGGTTTCCATCTTATATACCATGGGAAAGCATTTTGCCGGATGCAGCCGTATATATTACCGGAGTTAATATATGACTAGTACATGTCCGGTCAGACATGCAATAAGTCCGACTGAAGTTACTGCGTCAAAACAATAAATGCGGAATTAAGAGATAAATGCCCTCAAATCTTACCTTAGGTGTATCTCGGCTCCGAGAACACGTTCGACAGTCTTGATTGGTTGTTAGCTTTATATACTAGAGAGATTTAAGGTGGTTTGTGAGGTTATTTTCCTTAATTTTTTAGCAGAAGATTAGTGAAAAAGGTTGTAGAATTCATATCGGAAAAGCCTCTCCGTGGAAAAAGTTTATTTTGTTTGTCTAAAGCTCTTCTTTTATAATGATGGTTTCTTAGTAAAGAATGAATTAATCTCATTTAAATAGGAAACTATTAATAAGACAATTCATAGTTATGGAAGGTGTTAATATGAAAAGGAAGATAACTGGAAAATGTTAAAGGTGGAAAGAATATGATTTTATAGAAGTTGGCTAAGTAATTGAGTCCTTCTGCAGAACTGGACGCACGTCCGGCAGAATATGGAGGTGTATCCGGCTGGAGGTGATGGGTATATCCGGCCGGACATAGGTGTTTATATCCGTCCGGATGTATATGATTTCTCTCTAATATTAGACCTTACAATCTTCATAAACTCTCATACAGTGCCCCTACAGAAGACTCATCATCGGAAAATGAAAATGAAATGTCTACATATAAGCTGCCTCTCGAATCCACTGTAATAGAGAAAAATTTATAGTGATGGTATAAGACCTATGATGACAACTTCACCGAATCGAATACCTCTAGACTGTAATAACTCGAAGAACTCCTCGAGCCCGTACCAAGTGACATTCTTCAAAACCTCTAAGTCTCTGAGTGAATCCAATCTGTGAACTCGCTGTGTCGAAATTTCGACCTCCAATCACCTCCTCAGAACTCTAAAGGATTAGGGTATTAGGTAAGGTTTGTATTTGTGTTAATGGTTATCAAAGAACAAGATCACCAAAAGAAAGAAGACAAATGAATCATCAAGTCCTCAAGGTGATTTCACAAGTGGGAGGAAATGAAAGATATTAAGGCTATGAATAATGTGTTTCCCACACTGGGTAAAGTGGCTATGTATTTCTTTTTTATAGGTACGATTTTCATTTTCTTAAATTTGCTTCAAAACACGTCAAAAATAATCCAGTTATGCACGAGCGTTCGAACGCCACAAGAACGCGTGACGAACGCGAGTAGTTCCGCAAAACCATTGAAACGCGATAACAAATGTAAGTCAAACGTGAAGCTATGAAAATGAAATGTCTACATATAAGCTGCCTCTCGAATCCACTGTAATAGAGAAAAATTTATAGTGATGGTATAAGACCTATGATGACAACTTCACCGAATCGAATACCTCTAGACTGTAATAACTCGAAGAACTCCTCGAGCCCGTACCAAGTGACATTCTTCAAAACCTCTAAAGTCTCTGAGTGAATCCAATCTGTGAACTCGCTGTGTCGAAATTTCGACCTCCAATCACCTCCTCAGAACTCTAAAGGATTAGGGTATTAGGTAAGGTTTGTATTTGTGTTAATGGTTATCAAAGAACAAGATCACCAAAAGAAAGAAGACAAATGAATCATCAAGTCCTCAAGGTGATTTCACAAGTGGGAGGAAATGAAAGATATTAAGGCTATGAATAATGTGTTTCCCACACTGGGTAAAGTGGCTATGTATTTCTTTTTTATAGGTACGATTTTCATTTTCTTAAATTTGCTTCAAAACACGTCAAAAATAATCCAGTTATGCACGAGCGTTCGAACGCCACAAGAACGCGTGACGAACGCGAGTAGTTCCGCAAAACCATTGAAACGCGATAACAAATGTAAGTCAAACGTGAAGCTTCTGGACAGTTTCGTTCAAAAGTAATGAAGAACATGACTCGAATGAGTGCTCTCTGAAAGCTTTTGTTCGAAAGAAATACCAAATGATACACTAACGCTAAGTGTTCGAATCCAAATAAGAATGTAGCATGAATGGAATCCTTGATATCTTTATCTGATGTTGTCCTTGATATCTTTAATTAAACTTGTTTTGTTATAGAAGTTGCTAACACACATGAAACTAACAAGAATGAACTTGGGAGAGAGTGAAGGACCTTGATTCAGTTATAATAGTATTTGAGAGTTTAATTGACTTCAAAGAAAGTTCATATGGGGTAGACAAATACAAAAACTATAAAGGTAAATGTTTTGGTGCAATATTACTATCTAGGAATGTAAGGAGATCGTGGACTAAAGTCAACACGCAAGTAAAATGAAATTGAGGATAATTATTAGTTTATAAGATTTTGCCTACCATATAACAATATAATAATAAATATGAGAATTAGCCTACCATAAATATTAACAGTAAAATAAAACAATGAGACACTACTTTAACGTGGTAAAACCCTCAATGTGAGGGAAACATCCACAAATAAATATAGAAGGATTTCACTACAATGGAAAGAATTTTACAACTTCTCTCGAAACACAATGAGTGAACAATCTCACATTCTTTTAGAATTGGAGAACTATAACTCTCTCACAAACTCCTAAGAAGAAATAATATTTTTTTATTGTAATACATAGGGTTTTGGTCGAGAATGAAATGAAACCTCTATTTATAGGCATGAGATTCACTATACAAATAGTAAATTTTTATTTATTATTTTTTTTGTATGTGGGACCCACCCACATAATAATTAGCACCTTTTGGTGCCAACTATATTTGACTTTAACAATTCTCCCACTTGGAAACTTGATTAGAACTAATCAGTTTTCACATCATTTGTTCTACTTTACCGTCTTCAAGCTGTTTACGTTTCTGTCAAGCCATATGAGGATCTACATCATACAAACGTGTCTGTATTGATAGGCTTGGTCATTACATTTGCAAGATTCTTATTGATATGTACCTTCTATAAGTCCACACTGTATTCTTCCACTACTTCATGAACAAAGTGATATTGTACTCTTATATGCTTTGTTCTTGAATAAAAGACCGGATTCTTTGCAATATTTTAAGTACTATGACTGTAAAAAAAATAATGTAATATTCTTTTATTTGTGCCCGAGCTTTTCCAATAACCTTTAAAACTAAATAGCTTCCTTGCAGGCTTGTGTAGCAGCTATGTATTTAGCTTCTATTGTAGACAACGCCACAACATTCTGTAACTTGGATATCGAGCTCACTGCTTCTTTTGCAAGTATAAACACATAACCTGTAGTGGATTTTCTTTTCTCGAGATCTCCTGTAAAATCTGAATCCATGTAGCTCTTGACAACTAATTCTAATCCTCCATAACATAATACATCATCTGAGGTTCCTTTGATATATCTATGGATTCTCTTAACAACATTCCAATACTCTCTACCAGGATTCGTCATAAAATAACTAACTGCACCTACTGTTTATTCAATATCTGGTATTGTACAAATCATGGCCTATATTAAGCCAAATCCTTTGTATTCCAAGAAAGAAAAATATTCTGCAACGTTGGATAACATAGAATCTACTAAGGCTAGATACAAGTTGCCCATATTGTTGTCATCTATATCCTTCCATTTTTCAGCAATCATTCCATTTGGTCTCTCACCAACTATCGCTAAGCAATTGTATTTTCTCAAGATTGCTTTTATTTTAAGTTTCCATAGAGAAAAATTTCTCTCATTGAACTTCTTAATTTCGAACTTTCCTGTCATATTTCTGATGATGATAAGTTTCTCACTTGAACCGGCTTTTACCATTTCACAATAAATAATACCGTATATATGAATAGTATTGTATATGTGAATAGTATATATACATGAACCGTACTATACTGTATATATGATTAGTCTCTATGAATAGTAACCCTAAACCTGATGGTTGATACCACTGTTATGAGATTGTGGGCTGAAGCTGGCATGCGAGTAAAGTGAAATTGAGAACAATTATTAGTTTATGAGACTTTGCCTACCATATAACAATACAATAATAAATAGAAGGCTTTGCCTACCATATAACAATACAATAATAAATAGGAGGCTTAGCCTACCATAAATATTAACAATAAAATAAAGTAATGAGACACAGATTTAACGTGGTAGATTTCTCAATGTGATGGAAACATTCACATGCAAATGTAGAAGGATTTCACTATAGTGGAAATAATTTTACAACTTCTCTCTAAACACAATGAGTGAATAATCTCACACTCTATTAGAATTGGAGAATTACAACTCTATCACAAACTCTTGAGAAGAGATAATATTTTTATTTCTTAAAATACAGTGAATTTTGGTTGAAAATGAAATGAAGAAAACAACGAAACAAAGTCTATATTTATAAGTATGAGATTCACTGTGCAAATAGTGAATTTTAATTTTTAATTATTTATTTTTTATATGTGAGACCTACTCACAAAATAATTAACACATTTCGATGCCAACTATATTTGACTTTAACATGTTCTTTAGAGCGATAATTTTTAGCATATCGAATCAGTTGGATACGACTAGTGATTAAGCGCTGATTAATCACTGCTTGTTTTAAAGACTTAGATGCACGATTTCTTAGTCTGCAGTGAGTATCGTATTTCATGCAAATGATCAAGTATTGAAGAGTGAAATGTTTTTTTAGTGTCAAGTGTTTAGATAGTTTGATGGTGAAAATGGTGGAACAATTTTTAAATATTATGATGTTTTGTTGAATTTTAGAGGCCGAGTATTTTCGTCGAAAAATGTTTATTTGGTTAATCCAACTTGACACACTCACAAAGTGTTTCTTTACTCTAAGTATAAGAGTGTCGGAGTAATAAAATACCCGGTAAGTCCGGGGTCGATCCACAAGGAATAAATTTAATAAGATAAAATAATAATTCAAATAAAAATAAAAGTGAATTGTTTGAAGTGATTGAAAATTTTAAATTAAACTACAATAATAAAATAAATTCTGAGGGCTAGGGGATCCACTTTTAATATTTCAAGTTTAGAGAAATCTTACTTTTTATAGTATATCAATTGTCATTATTATCCAGTTAATTTATTTCAGGAATTAATTATGTCAAAACAAATAAAACCAGCCATAAAGGTGGTGATAACATTTGTTTATAACAAGTCTAGTCAGGTACTCAATTATGCCAAATAAATAAAATCATTCATATAAGCGGTAACAAAGTTTGTTAATAATTAATCCAAATTTAAATTAAATATTAATCATTAGATTATAATTTATATATTATAATATAAATATGATTAATCTATATTTTTATATTAAAAGCTTAACAATTTACCCCAGCAAGATGAAATTAGCTACTCATGATTTGAATAAAAAACACTCATAAATTTATTACTAAAAGAAAAAGAAATTATAAGAATACTTAAAAAAATAAAATACACAAGAGGTGAAACCCTTCAAAAAATTTCAGAGAGAAACATGTTAAGGAAGTTGCCTAAAAGAGGCACTGAACACCTCTATTTATAAAGGTGCTCAGTGCCCTCTCTCTCATTTGCAAGCTGAGCTTGCAATTTCTTTCAATGACAACTCACATGAGTTGTCATTGAAAGTTTATTTATTTATTTATTATATATTATTATTATATTAATATATTATTATAATAATATATTTTATATATATATATAATTTTGGTGGGACCTATAAAATAATATATATAAAATCTTGGTGGGTCCTCCAAAATATATATATATATATATTGTAATAATAATAAAATGCATGTGTGGGCAAATACATCATAAGCTCATTTTGTCATCAATCTCAACCCGGTGAATGTTTTTTCAAGTCTGATTTGAATCTAATTGTCACGCTCTTTTGGGTTTCTGGGTCTTGGAATTCAGATTTCATATCCATTTTTTCTTGTTTAGCATTCGAAATGATATTTTACCTACACAATCAATAAAAATCACAATAAGAATATATAAAACATAAATATAATTATTATTTGACAAATGTATAAAATTAAGGGGATTGATGAAATTATAAGTGTAAAATGATTAGTTTCTCTTTTATTAAGTGTGCACTTTTTAATGTTTATTACAACTCTCCGTTATTATTAATGCCAAGGAGAATCAGTTGTGTGGATGTCAACTCTCCTCTCAACCATCTCCTTGTTGCATGTGGATGTTTCCCTCACATTGAGAGTTTTACCAGGTTAAATATGTATCTTATTATTTTATTTTATTTTTAATATTTATGATAGATTAAGCCTCATATTTATTATTGTATTGTTATATGGTAGACAAAACCTCATGAACTAATAAATGCAAGCCTTGAGAAATATTGACTTTGGCATTTGAAGTCCACTGCTTGTTTCAGCGCCTCACCATAAACGAACTGCCAAATTGAACAACACCACTATCTCTTCCGCCAGCAAATGTGGCCAACGCCTCCTCGCCGACACTCTCCCCCCTCCCTCCAGCCGCTACGTGTCTCTCCCCATTGAATTCTATCAGGTCAGTTTTTGACTTCCTAAAAATGAAATTAAATACATTACTGAATTCTATTATTACTGTATAAATTTTTTAATAATGTTATGAAGCCAGGGTTTCTAAACCACCCTAGTATGGATTTAACCTGATGCATTGTTTAACTGTAGACAGATTCTTCAAGATGCTTGTGAAACCCTAGCTAATGCTAGCTCGAGAAGAGAATACAATCAAGGCATTTTCGATGACCATGCCAACATAATCCTATTGTTGGTTTGTATTATTAATCATTTTTAATATGTGTAATTCAATCAAATTATTACTACCAAATATGCAATCGAACATAAACACAAAGACTTGGAAAATTTTGTAAATTATAGAAGATGAAAACTTGGGACCAAGTCTAGAAAATCTTTGTCCTTAAGAACTTATTAGCTCAATATCGGAGCTCTACGGATTTCATTTTCGCTAACGTTCTCCCAGGATAACTTGATTGTTTATTGTAGAAAAATGACACTCATTTCTTCAAGAATGTGAACTTGGAATAATGGTGGAAACTCTAAAAAACTCTAAGCTTCAACTTTCTAAGCATGTAAGTATTTGATTAATTAATTAATGAAATTGAACCCAAATACCCCTTTTTTATAGGCATGGATGAGTGCCTTTGTGGGCACCTTTTAGTCTAAGGGTGTAATCATTCTAAATGTTATATCCCTTCATAATGTCTTTTGAACTCTAGAGTCATATTATTTCATTCTAAGGGACATATCCTTTCAATTTGTATATTTCCTAAAAGTCACATATTAATAGACATATGTTTTAGTGTGACATCTTATAAATACACTTATTAATTAGAAAATTTCCTACAATCCCCCGTAATTTTCTAATTATCAATGTAGACACTTAAGAGAGTTTCCTTGAAATGAAACCGCATCAGAATAAGTAGCTTTCACCTTGAACATTTCCTAGTGAATAACTATCGGATTTACTTGGAAAACCAGTGACCCATAGTCTTGAAATGTTCGTTAGTGTAAACCAAGACAATAGCAATCACACAGCTTCACTTCGACCATTTTTCGTTCTATGTTTGTGTTCAATTCGGCCATAAACATCAGTATTGGCTTCATTAAGTACTTAAGGGAATCCAGCCTTCAAAATTCCCATGGAAGTGGCTTCACTTCTTACTTGAAATATGTGATTTACTATGAAAGATAATCTGCCTTTACCCATATTATGACTCTTCTCATAATAAATTGATCATTAAAAGCCTTAGCTTAACCTAACATTGACATACAACACTCTGCGTCATTATAGAAATATGAAAGAACATAGAACTCTACAGTGCTTGTTTTGAATTGTACAAAGTTTCAGTTGTTCTTTTTGAATCTAGATCTTGGGATCTTCAATCAGTTGGGTTGGGTTTCCATAGTGACAATTATCAATTTATAGGCTTCAAGCTTATTCCCCTCGATGACTTCTCAACTTGCTCTCTAGAAAAACCTTTAGTAAGTGGATCCACTAGGTTTTCCATCGACTTGACATAGTCTATTGAAATTATGCCGCTTGAGAGCCGTTGTTTTATGATATCGTGTCTTCGACGTATATGTCGAGACTTACCATTATACATTGTATTTTGGGCTCTCCCAATAACCGATTTTTTGGAGTTGGTGCTTGTAGCGCCAATCCCAGTAATGTATTGTATATTATATTTTATTATTAATAAAATAACTACTTTTTCATTTCAACCTTGTTAATGGTAATTATTATGTTATAATGCATATTAGATTGATATATAAATATGTTGAGAATGACATCGAGCTTAGAATAGTCAAGTAATATTAGACATAGAGTGGTCTGACATTGAGATATTATTACTATTATAAACTATTTTTAAAATAAATATTCTCAGTCATTGGTTTTGGAATACAGTCGAATTCCTATAACTTAGAAGACTAGTGTATGTTGTATATTGGAATTGGAGTTCCAATGGTATAACCTAATGTACCATGAGAAAGGTAAGCTTGTATAAACATGTGGATATTCGTTGGAGCGAATATTGAATGATTCACAAGTAATTCCTAATAGTTGGAAATACACACCACCGTCAATAAGAATCTCCTCGAGTCGAGTAGTATATGTAATCATTTGACTATAGGATATCATTGATTTGTGTGTGATCCTCTTCACTTTGATGCCATATATGTCAGAAACCTTTCATGGTCTGACTGCTAGATGTTTATTGGGTGTGGACCGATGCACTCGTTAATCAAGTGCGTATCAAGATAAGATACGTCGGCCCGTATATGTACCATAATGGGTTAAGGTATACATATTAGTAAGTCATGATTCTTAAAACTTTGGCCAAATCCGATCATCTAGGGTGGACCGCATATATCAGAAATGATGTTCTGATTAGTTGTAAAGAATCATGGACATGTCAACAATACGAGATGTGTGCATTGGAAACTTATATTTCCTAAGCACAACTCAGATAGCCTACGACAAATGTATTATTAAACATATGTGATGACCTCGACTTATATAGTTCAGAAAGGTCATTCGTGCTCTTCGCGAATTCGGAGGTGGCCAAATTGCTTACATATAAGCTAGGCTTATATGACGAACGTGTTTGGACTTAGAGAGTCCCATAATATGGAGTGTACTTGTTGAGCACTTGGGTAGCCGATAATGTTTGATAATAAATAATATTTGATATTATAATTATCAATAATTATGTGTTATTGGATAACATTAATTATTTACTTTGACCTAATTGGATTAATTGGATTAATCCAATATCATACAAGGTTTTTTTTTTGTAATTTCATAAATATCTCTGCCTTTGGAGGATATTTTGGTAATTATAAATATGTAATAATAGGTGTATTTGGCTTGATTTAATTGGATTAAATGAAAGTAGTAGACATTGAACTAATCCATTGATTAAATTTTGTCTTGATTTAATTGGATTAAATCAAAGTGGTAGACAAATGTGATTAGTCATACCTAATTATACATATTTGGACAAATTGGATAAAGCCCACATAAAAGTTGATTAGAACTTTTATTAATTAAAAATTGTAAATGTTTTGGTATAAAAGGCAAGCTTGAGCAAATTTTTAAACAAGGAAAAATAAGATAAAACAAGCATGAAGCAACTAAACTTTCTGTTGTCCTCTTCGATTCGCAACCAAACTCCTAAATCTTCAAAACACATTTGTTTTTTCTTGTTTTTTCGATTACTCATAAAGTCCTTCCATGATGGAGGTAACTTCTCAATAATTATGGCACCTTGAAACGTCTCGCAGAGTTTCATTCCTAATTATCAACTGTATTTCACCCAACTGAGATATTACCGTCCTTAAATCTACCATTTTATAGTTCAGGAACCTACCCACAATAAATTTCTTTTGTCCAACATCCTTTGTTTTGTACTTTTTCTCAAGAGATTCTCAGAGAATCTTCGCAGAAGTCATGCCTTAATACACATTATACATGATATTGTCAAGTCCTCCAAAGAGATATTTCTTGCACAAAAAGTCGCATTGTGACCATGTCTAAACTCACAGTTGCTTAGCTGTGTCCGTTTCTCCATCCACAGGACCCTGAGGATCTTCCTTAATATACTTAGCCAACTGCAGTATTGTCAGGTACAACGATATTTTGCTCTGCCACTGTTTGAAGTTTACTCCACCAAACTTATCCAGTTTCTCTCAGTGAGCAACCGGTATTGTGATATTTTCACTAGCCATGTGTAACTGTACATGTACATAAGAAAAATCACACAAAGATCAATTTTATGATCCTGTTACACTAAAAATCTACTTGTTGTTATTTTGGATAGTAATACCAAATAATATAATTCCTTTAATTTGTTACCAAAATTTCTTATGATAGGTAAACAAAGAAAAATTCCCAGAGGACGAGGGGGTCCGGTGTAACCACTTAAATCCATGTCCACTTAAGCTCTTATCGTCTTGGTGACAAAATTTCCTTAATCACTTTCTCAATAGGAAATCTTAGGCATTCAATATTTAGTATCACACTTTAAATCTCAATAAGAAATACAATATTTTAATATATATATATATATATATAAATTCGATCAAGTTTGGATTGAATTACTTGTGTATAATTACATTTTTAACTCTCAAGTAAGTATGCAATAAATAATTAATAAACTAAATTAAATAATATCAATTTTATCACATAATCACTAGGTGTATGCATGTGATAATTGAACCCCTAATATTAACTCAAATCTATACTACCAATTTTACAAAATTATTCCTCTATATGATTTTTACTAAGTTAATATTATATTAAGCATATATTCAACTTATTTTACCAAATTCTATGACTAAACCATGTATGAAAATTATCAAGTTAATATATGTTTTATGAAATTTGTAAATTAATAGATTAATTTTAGTTTATGTTACTATTCCAAATCTGAAAAAATTCCAGATATGACTTGCGTTAGTGTTGTTGGAGTTGGTGCTTGGAGCATCAATCCGAATAATGTATTGTACATTTTATTATTTATTAATAAAATAACTACATTTTCATTTCATACCTTATTAATGGTAATGTCATTATGCATATTAGATTGATGTATAAATATACTAAGAATGACATCGACCTTAGAATAGTCTTGTAGTAATACTGGATAATAGGTGGTCCGATATTGGGATAAGTATTACTATTGTAAGCTATTCTTAAAATAAATATTTCTAGCGTTGGTTTTGGAATACGGTCGAATTCCTTTAATCTAGAATACTAGCACATGTCGTATATTGGAATTGGAGTTCCAATGGTTTAACCCGATATACCTTGAGCTTTGAAAGCTCGTATAGACTTGTGGGTATTGGTTGGACCGGATACTGAATGACTCACAAGTGACTCCTTATAGTTGGAAGTACACACCACCGTCAATAGGAATCTTATCGATTTGAGTAGCATATATAATCATTTGACTATAGGATAACATTGATTTTGTGTGAGATCCTCCACACTTTGATGCTATGTATGTGAGAAACCTTTCATGATCTGGCTTCTAGATGTTCGTTGGGTATGGACCAATGCACTCATTAATCAATTATGAATCAAGATATCCATGTAAGTATATCACGATTCTTAAAACTTTGGCCAAAGTCGATCACCTAGAGTGGATCGCATCAGTTGTAAAGAATCATGGACATGTCGACATGAGATGTGCGTCTCATAAACTTGACGGTGTATTCTATGTTTCCTAAGCATAACTCGGAAAGCCTATGACAGTGGGATTATTAAACATATGTAATGACCTCGACTTGTATAGTTCAGAAAGGTCGTTTGTGTTCTTCGCGAATTCGGAGGTGGCCGAATTGCATACATATTAGCTAGGCTTATATGACGAACGTGTCTGAACTTAGAGAGTCCGAATATGCAGTGTACTTGTTGAGCAATTGGGTAGCCAATTATTTTTTATAAAAGATAATATTCGATATTATAAATATCAACTAAGATAATCAAGTGTTATTGGATAACATTGATTATTTACTTTGACCTAATTAGATTAATTGGATTAATTTAATAATTACATAAGGGCTTTGTAGTAATTTCATAATTATCTCTAGCATTTGAGGATATTATGGTAATTACAAGTATGTAATTATATGTGTTTTTGGCTTGATTTAATTGGATTAAATTAAAGTGGAAGACATGTAACTAATTCATTAATTAAGATTTGTCTTGATTTAATTGGATTAAATTAAAGTGGAAGACATGTAACTAATTCATTAATTAAGATTTGTCTTGATTTAATTGGATTAAATTAAAGTGGAAGACATGTAACTAATTCATTAATTAAGCTTTGTCTTGATTTAATTGGATTAAATCAAAATGGTATACAAAGGTGATTAGTCACACCTAATTATACATATTTGAACAGATTAGATTAAGCCCACATAAAATTTGATTAAAACTTTTATTACTTAAAAATTGCCTAAGTTTTGCTATAAATAACAAGCTTGAGCAATGGTTTTAATCAAGCTTAAGAAAGCTAATACAAGTAATTCTTGGAGAAATTAGCCTAGAGAAGATGAGTGTTTAGAGAAGCTTTGGAAGATCTCTACAATATTTCAACAAGGAGGAATCAAGATTGGATCTTGGAGTCAAGCTTGCTAATCCTTGGAAGTTCTTCAACCATTTCAATAAAGGAGAATTAGATTTGATCTTGCATCAAGATTACTATGTAAGTTTGAACTTCCCTTAAGCTATGTTCTTCATTAGTGAGTTTTTCATTAGTGAGACATATAATGATGAATTATGTATTGGATGTATGATTACATAGCTTGAATTTTAAATAAGGCTAATAGATTTTGTTAGGATGCTTTGGAAGTATAAACACAATATGCTTGTTAATTAGGTCAAAGTTGTTCATTTTGGACATAGAATAATTAATAAGAGTTTGGAACTCTAGATTAAAGTTTAGAGTTATTGCTACCATTATAGAATCACTTTTATGGCTACCATTCTAGAATCACTTGACCATCTTTGGGTGAACTAGAATTGTCCATAAGACATTTCATAGTGGGATTCAAATTTGTTTGTGTTTTGATTCAAACAAATGCATATAAGTATTTAGAATACAAGTATGCTAGTTGTATAACATGTTTTGATGATGGTTATGAAGCTAAAATTGGATTTTAGGTGTATTTGAAATATTAGGAGAAAATTAGAAGTGCTTAGTAATGGTTTGAATGCTCACTGCCTATGGTAGCGTCGCGACTCTGAACCCTCAGCGTCGCGACACCGAACATTAGACTTAGGAGCCTCGCGACGCATACCCTTCCGCGTCGTGGCATCGAGACGTTCAGATTTCGGTGTTGCTCTCGTACTTTGTAGCGTCGAGACAGCCAAGCTCCCGCGTCGTGATGCTCAGAGCTGATCATACTAAAACTTCATTTTCTCTATTCTGGACTTTTCGGACTCCGTTTTGGTCCCATTTTTTACCTATGAACTTGAAACAGAATGTTATTTTACATAAAAATATTTTAAAATACACACATACTAGATATTCATGGGTTAGACCCACTTTCGTTGTGTTGGGCACTGATCCGACCCTATGGGTTCCACATCTGTCCCAACAAGTGTCACGTTCGTTCAGCCGTTTGAATGAATTTTTTTCAGAAAGTTCACATTCGTGTAGCATTTGATAACACATTCGAATGAACCTTTCCAGAGAGTTTGTGTTCGTTTGACGTACGTCACAATATTCGAACGAAAAGACGGAATATAAAGATTTTCCTTATGCGTTCGTCGGGCGTTTCAATGCTCTTACATATTTTTCATGCAAATAATATATTTTCCAGAGAAAAGAAGAACAAAACAAGTAAAATCAGAGTTAACAGCACATGTAAGTTATAATAAGTTCTTAAGATTGTTGTTGGTATGTGTTATTAATCATTTTTAACATGCATAATTCAATCAAATTTTTACTACCAAACGTGTAATCAAACATAAACACAAAGACTTGGAAAAACTTTTAAATTATAGAAGTTGAAAACTTGGGAGCAAGTCGAGAAAATCTCTATCCTTAAAAACTTATTAGCCTCGCCTCAGTGCTCTATGAATTTCTTTTTGGCTAACGTTCTCCCATGATAACTTGGTTTCTTCTTGTAAAATGTGCACTTCTTTCTTCAAGAACTTGAACTTGGAATAATGGTAGAAACTTTCAAAAACTCTAAACTTCAACTTTCTAAGTAAGTAAATATACGATTAATTAATAAATGAAAATGAATCCAAAGAACCCTTTTACAAGCATGCATGAGTGCCTTTGTGGGCATATTTTAATCTAAAGGGTAATCATTCTAAAAGTTATATCCCTTCATAATTCCCTTTAAACTCTAGAGTCATATTCTTTCATTCTAAGTGACATATCTCTTCAATTTGTGTCTTTCCTAAAAATCACATATTAAGGACCATGTCTTTTAATAAGACATCCTACAAATCCTCAATGAAGTCCTCTGTGACAAGGTAATTGCTCGCCTTCATTTATGTTATGTTAATGGTTGTTTGAGGATATGGTACCAATTTGTGTGAATTTTTAAGGTTCATGGATCATTGCTTGTGTTACAAGAAGCGGGGGAAACATATGTGGTACTTAGAATTTGAGAGAGTTTGTTGAAAAAGATGGAATTCCCAAGCCTTTCAAGTAAGATGTTGTCTTGGAAATTGCGCTGGCTTATGTGGACATTTCCAGGGATGCTATAACGTTTAATTCACTTGATTTCATTAGAGGTTGTGAGATGGTTGGGAGGGCTTTGAATCTCCTGCAAGTATCTCCATTTGTGTATTCTCTCAAATTGGGAACTTAGAGATGCATTTAGATAGGCTATGTAAAGATCATGTTCCATTATAGTTGTCTTAACAAGCAAAAGTTCAAGAATATTTTTAGTTCACTTGAGTGTTTGTATTTCTTTTTTATAATAAACTATACAAGTACATATTGAATAAGGTTGGGCAGTTGGTTTCATTGGCTATGATTTTCCCATGAGTTAAATTAATTAGTTAATAAATACTTGTCTTTATTATATAGGAGGATAGGCCAGTGGTCTTGCACCATATATACAGGCTCAGATTGATGGGATTTTGGAGGAGATCATCCAAGCTATGTTCTGGAACTTCTTGGCTTATCTCTTAGTGATGAGTATCAAGCAAGAAGAGAAGAGGGTCTATATAGTGTGTGCAATATACCATGGGCTGTTGGAGGAAGGGTGACATATGTAATTGTGGGGGGATTCACACGTGAATCTTTTATGAGTGAGGCCTTCCAACATATGACATTAGCTGAGCGGGTAGAATACTAAATCTTTGTCAGAAAAATGTGAGATATAGTTTGCATTGGATAAGGTCTATGTTCACTGCTTGTAGGTAAGCTTGATGAGTGTCACTTATGGTTGGTCTTAGATAATGATAAAACCCCATATAGAAATCTGTTCATTATAGATTTTATTTTGGAAAGCTCAAAGGATGGTGATGACAATGATCTTCATGGGCTATGTAAATTGTTGGAGATATGGTTGGCAGAGGTTATTTTCCCTAGATTCATGGACACTAGTGATATACAGTTCAAGCTTGGTGATTACTATCATTGGGAAACATCATCCCTAATATTTTCATGGAACAAATCCATAATGGTCCACTTACCATATATGTATTACTAGTCCTAAATTATTCACAAACAAATTGAAATAAATCTGAGTATTTCATTACACAATTGCATACCTTACTTCTTGTAGAGATGCCCTTATTCAAACTTAATTGATTTTCTTTCTCAATGAGTAAATGCTCATATTTATAAGAGGGGAAGTCAAGTCACTATACCTTCACATGCATGGCTTCTTATTCACTCACATGCACTTGGAAGCAAGCATTGATTACTATGTAATCATATGCATTTGGATGTTTTGATTACTATTTAATCACATGTATTTGGTAGCTTAATGACTTCCTCTAACCCCTCCAAAAATATTACCATCATGGTTATACAACATATTCCCCATTAAATTTTTAAATGTTATTTACTAACATTTCTAACATCTCCCACTCACACATGATGAGATCAACAGTTTTTATTGTCTCTATAAGAATAATTCATATTTAGCAATTGTGTCGTGCGACCATCATACTTCGAGGGCTCACTTGTTATGCATCTGTTAGGAATATATAGCTACTCGAATAATAGATAGAACTATAGAGGATTAGGTATGCAATATCCTCAATCATTTATCACATTATATCTCTCTCGATCTTTTTTCGAACGTAAGATTTATTTTGTATTCACAATCATGTTTGATCATATAGAACAACATAATTGGTCGACCGGTGAATACAAGCTAATTTGATATTACTTATATAATGATCTTTCTCTTTTCTTGAATCTCTTAACCTTGATTCAATTAGATTTTCCAGAGATGTTCTTTTGGATGAAATCTCTCATGATCCTTAAGTAACACTCCAAGATAGCGATCATCAATTCTAAGTTTTGAGAATAATACAAGAGTCTAAAAAAGTACAATGTGAAATTGAAATAATCTCAAGGGTCTCACATAATATCAAGACAGATATTTACTCGTATTACCTTTAATAGTCGCAATTGTACACATGGTATGAAAACATGTGCTACGGTATTCTCTCATTTCCCATGGAGTGTATGTCTCATGAAATATTGTAAAAATGATATTTCAGACAAACACAATGTCTAACTTACATATGATATTAAAACAAGTACGGTGAAATGAACATATTCACCATCGGTCATATCACAGAGAAAGTGATCTCATAATAACATTACTTAATTTTCAAGCTTGAGCTCTCTAAATTATCAATCAGATAATTAACTTCAAAATTTATCTCATCTCCCGTTAACACAAAGTAATGGAGGTGATTGCCCTTTGAGAAGGCCAATCATTCACTTGTCTGACATACTTCTCATACTAACTAATAGTATATTTGTTTAAACATGTATCAACATAGTAACATATATGCATTGAACACAAATGTTAATGAGTATTAACATTAGTAAACATTATCGGGAAAAATAACACATCATAATATGTAAGTGCATTAACTGTTGGGGTTTAAGGTAGTAGGCGCAGCGGAAGGGCGGGTTCGGTCGAAATCGTATTTTAAAACTTTTTCAAAATACCAAATAAATTATTCAATATCTAATATGAATAATTTATTCATATTTCACCTAAACCTATTTATTTAATATCAAATATTAACATAAACATAGTTGAAACTTTGCGAAACTTTTACGAAAACCGATTTTCCGTAAAATGGCCTAAAATGCGTTTTTGACCGAACTGAGTTCGTGACAAAGCAGTGAGGGTATAGCCGGTAGAAGTTTATTCGTACCGGATAAATATATGATATTAGGTAAATTCAAGCGAAGCGGAATCCTGAACGTGCCAAAGCTGTCAGGGTTATGCAAGTATCTTGAATTTATCATTGACAAGTATCTTGAATTTATCATTGACAAGTTTAACCTTGGTACACCTCCTTATGAACGTGCCAAAGCTATCACAACGAGAAAGGACCAGGACCAAAACCCCACGAGTCACCGTTGAGTGATCAACAATGAGTTGTCTACATAATTAATATATGTAGGCGAGATCGTGCTAAAGCTGTGAGCTGAAATATATTTATGGGGTCCACCTTTCGCTATTATGTTTTAATTTGATTATTGCATGTTATTGTATTCTATTTGGGGATTACAATTTTACATGAAATAGTGGGAGTGCCATTTATAGATTAAAAATCCATGATTTGTTTAAATATTTTTGATATTATATGAGACTGTTTTATCTGCTAATCATTTTTTCGCTATCTATATGATAGATTTACGATGGCGACATCTACTACTAATCCCTTTGCTCGTACACTTGATACGAACAAGCTTAAAGGCGCCGAAAACTTTACAGATTGGGACTTGGATCTAAGGATTGTCCTTGGGTCTGAGAAATTAGAATATGTATTAGAAGGTCCGTTGCCACTTATCATATCAGATGATGCAACACAAAAGGAACATGAGACCCTCCAGAGGTGGAGAGATGATGATAGAAGGGTCAAATCATATATTCTTTGTTCCTTGGCACCGGAGCTTAAAAGGCAATATTTTGGTTAGCCTGACGCATATACTATGATGATGCAACCGTGGGAGTCCTTTATGAACCAAGAACAGGTCTTGGTTCATAAATTTCAATGGAATTGTTCCATTCAAACCTTTAAGAGGGACATGCTGTGAGCCCTCATGTGCTTCATCTGATTGATCTGATCAAACAGTTGAGGTGCTTTAACTTCCCTCTGAATGACACTTTGGGACGAAGTTTCATACTTGGATCACTCCCGGCATCATATCGCCATTTTGTAATGTATTTCAATATGAATGGAATTAGATGTTCTTATCAAGAGTTGCATAAGATGCTGCAAACTACAGATGAGGATTTGAGGAATGGAGTTTCGAATTGCCCTCATAAACCCGCTGGTCTTCCTGCTTCCTCCTAATATAAACAGAAAGGGAAGAAAAAGAAAGGAAATAAAAAGAAGGGTTCGAATCTTCCACCACATGGTAGCTAACCAAAGAGAGCTGCCGAAGATAAATGCCACCACTGCAGTAAGATCGGTCATTGGAAGAGGAATTGTCCTACCTGGCCCAGATCATAACGGAAAGAGCATCTACTCCAGGTACTTTTATTTTTTCCCATTATTGATATCTCATTAGCTTGTGAAGCTATGTCATCTAGTTGAATTTTAGATTCTGCTTGTCCAATTCACATTTGCAATTCGTTGCAGGTGTTGAAGGAAAGTAGACAGCTAAAACCTGGGGAGATGCAGTTGCGATTTGGGAGTGGCGACTCTCTGGATGCGGTTGCAGTGGGCTTATGCGAGATTCCCCTTCCCATTGGAGACTTTTGTTAAATGACTTTTTTTTTGTGCCGGGATGTATGGCAAATATTATGTCACTTTTTGTATTAGATATTGAAGGTTATAATGTAAATATTAAGAATCGTTCTTTATATTTATATGATAGAAATAATATTCATATCCTAGTTTGTCCAAATGAGCATGGTCATTACATATTGCATACCTCAAAAGATATCTTTAATGCTAGAATTAATAAACGTAAATTATCTGATATAAATAATACTGAACTATGGCATATGAGGTTGGGTCATATAGGCATGAAACGTCTAACCCAGTTGGTTAGGAATGGTTTGATACACGATCTTACCATTAAACCATATCCAACTTGTGAATCTTGCATTTAGGGTAAAATGACCAAAACCCCATTTCCGGGTGTAGGACATCGAGCCACTGACTTATTGGAACTGATACATTCTGATGTATGCGGTCCCATGAGTCAAACTACTCACATTGGTTTTTCATATTTCGTTACCTTATCGATAATTTGTCACGACCCGATTATATTTATTTGATGAAACAGAAGTCGGAAACCTTTGAAAAGTTAAAGAATTCTGAAATGAAGTAGAAAAACAGACAAGTAAATATATTGAATGTCTTCGATCTGATCGAGGCGGTGAATATATGAGTGGTGAGTTCATCGATTATTTAAAAGAGAATGAGATTCTCGCTCAATATACTCATACGGGTACTCCACATCACAATGGAGTGTCTGATATGAGAAATCGGAAATTATTGGATATGGTTCGATCGATGTTGAGTTATACAGATTTGCCATATTACTTATGAGGATATGCTCTTTTAACTGCTGCTCATCTATTGAATAAGTTTCCTTCCAAGGTTGTTCCTACAACTTCATATGAGATATGGACTGGTAGGAAATCGAATCTTAATTATGTTAAGATTTGGGGTTGTCCTGCCTATGTCAGGATGGCTCAGCAAAATAAGCTTATGTCTCGAGGGCAAAAGTTCAGGTTTGTTGGATATCCATCTAATACGAAAGGATATTTATTCTATGATCCAAGCATCGAAATGTGTTCGTAGTTCGCTTCAAAAAATTTCTAGAAATAGAATTTTTATCTGTAGGTGGTGATCATAGACAGGTTGAATTTGATGAAGTACAACCTGAGATCAACGAACCAACAAAAGAACCTGAAGTTCAAATAGATGAAGAACCTTCAACACACACACTTCGTAGGTCCTAAAGGGTCTCTAGACCTCATGAACGCTTGTATTTGATACAAAAAAAGAGTCTAGATGTTCTCTTAATCGAAGAGACTGACCCTTACACCTATAGAGAAGCGATATTGGACATCGACTCCGCGAAGTGGTAAGAGGCCATGAAATCAGAGTTAGACTCTATGCATCAGAATCAAGTTTGGGACTTGGTTCCGCTTCCTGAAGGAATTTTTACTATTGTTAGTAAATGGGTTTACAAAAGGAAGCGCGGGCCTGATGGAAAGGTTGAAACCTTTAAGGCCCGACTGGTAGCTAAAGGTTACACGCAGTGACCTGGTGTCGACTATGATAAACTTTTTCGCCAGTTGCAATGCTAAAGTCTATAAGGATTTTGTTGTCTATTGCTGCTTACCATAATTATGAGATTTGGTAAATGAATGTCAAAACAGCTTTTCTAATGGATTTCTTGACGAAGAAATCTATATGGAACAGCCGGAGGGTTTTGTATCCAGCGAGACCTCGGGCATGGTTTGTAAGCTTAAGAAGTCCATTTATGGACTTAAACAAGCCTCGCGAAGTTGGAATCTTTGATTCGACGAGATTATTAGATTGTCTGGTTTTCTCAAGAATACGGAAGAATCATGTGTGTACCAGAAGGCCAGTGGGAGTATGGTAGTATTTTTAGTTCTCTACGTTGATGACATCCTAATCATTGGGAATGATATAGGGATGATGCAGGACGTCAAAGCTTATCTTTGTAAGCATTTCTCCATGAAGGACCTGAGAGAAATTTCTTATATCTTGGGTATAAAACTCTATGGGGATAGATAAAGGAAGTTTATTGGGTTATCTCAATCCACATACATAGATATGATCTTAGAACGGTATAATTTTGGTAACTGTAAGACAGCAAATATACCGTTTAGACATGACATTCATCTTTCGAAGAAGATGTGTTCGCAAACAGAAGATGAGAAGATTAGAATGTCTAATCAGTCTTATGCTTCGTGTTTAAGTAGCATCATGTATGCCATGTTATGTACTAGGCCTAATGTCAGGTTCGCAGTTAGTGTGACAAGCATATATCAGTCTAATCCAGGAAATGACCATTGGATGGTCGTTAAACATATCTTGAAGTATCTCAAATGTACAAAGGATAAGTTTATAATTTATGGAAGAAACGAACTGTAGATTAATGGGTATACAGATTCTGATTTCCAATCGGATCCCGATGATAGAAAGTCTACATCGGAGGTTTATATGCTTTCTATTATAGTGTGTGTTGATGGTGTTTTCAGGCACTATGTTATTAAGCAGCACGACAGGGGTAAAAAAGGTAATTCACTTCTCAGTCAAAATCATTAATGCCGACCCGACCACTAAGAGCCAAAACAGTAAGAGGCCGAGCACTGGATGATAGGTGACCAACCACTTTTGTTCAGATAAACCGGGCACTATCAGGTCGACAATAGCATTCTCAGTACAAAGAACTACCATGACCGACCTCATGAAGACCGACCATATGGCAAGATATGCTCAAGAAGATGACACCCTATTCTTGCGGATAAGATAAACAAGTTATCCTACTTTCACAAGGAAAAGTAATGAGTCAAAATCCAAAAAGGAATAAGAAAAGTGAAAGCAATATTAGACTAGGAATCCTTACAATAGGAGAACACTGATTCGACCAGAAATTCTTATACGAATAGGAATCTGATTTCTGTACTATTATAAATAGAAGGGCAGAATATGTGTAATGGGATCAGAATCATCAAGCCCTGACTTGTAAAAAAAGAAAAAGAGCTCTGGAAAGCGTGTTTGAGTAATAAAAATATCATCCTGTTTGTGTCCGTGGACGTAGGTCGGATCCAAATCCACCGAACCACGTTAAATCCCCTTATTGATTGGTGTATTTATCTGTTTTCTGTTAAATTTGCCTTTGGTCCCCCATAACCAAACAAATTCACTATTGAAGGAGGATTTCCTCGGAGAGTGATATTCCCATATTGCCCTGAGACCAAAATCGACCGTCAACAGTTGGCGCCGTCTGTGGGGATCTCAACAAAAAGCGGTTCGCGTAGTAAGACAATGGCAGAAGGCGAGAATCATCAATCTTCAGGGAGTCCAGCAACAGACTGGATGAAAAAGATGGAAGAAACATGAAATCCATGATGGATCGGTTGGAGAGAATGGAGGGAACGAACAACGAGAGACCAGACATCGGAACCAGTCGAAGAAAAAGTGAAAGAGCGTAAGGGAAAAGGGTGATAGACACAAGTGAAGACGGTAGACCCAGGAGGAGGGGCCCCTATGGGATAAAATCCGTAGTTGTAGAAAAAGATTCGCAAACAGAGGACACGTGGGAAGAAGAAGAAGAAGGAAGACCATCATCGGATCCCTCATATGACAGTCTCTACGACTTCAGAAAAGAAGACAAGGAGCATAGCGAAAGTGTGCGGGAAATTCCAAGGGATGAGGAACGCCGTACCCGGGGCAATACATAGCACGAGGGGCACAAGATACGACATTGGTGGCACAAGCAGTGAAATAAAGTCTTGGTTAAAAAAAAGAGATGACCAAGTGGGGAGTAGGCCTCAAGACCGATGCAGGGGATGCCCGGGATAGTGAGGAAGAATCTCCCCTCACGGAAAAAATAAGGTCGGCAAAATTCCCAAAGCGATTCAGCATGCCGACCATGGCACCCTACAAAGGCCACTCTGACCCGAAATCACACATCGAAAGCTTTGTCTTGTTGATGGAAGTCCAAGGAGTAGTAGGAGATGCCATCTGCAAAGTGTTCCCCATAACTTTAGGTGGACCCGCCATCCTATGGTACAGAAGTCTGGCTCCGGGGAGCATCGGAGGCTTCACACAACTTAAGAAGTCGTTCATTCGACACTTTAAGGGGGCCTGCGTCCCCAAAAAAACGATTGGAGAATTAAGACTTATGAAGCAATGAGATGACGAGCCCCTGAAAAATTTTATTGAGAGATACCACAACATGGTACTGGAAGTCGGGGGATATGAATCCCTAGTGGCCCTAGAAAGCTTAAAAGGAGCCTAAAGGTCGGTAGGCTATGGACTCATCTAAGAATCCAGGACACACCGGATTATGCCACCGCTATAGAGGTAGCCCGGAAATTTTTCTTGGTAGAAAGCGAAGAAAAGATCTTCCGAAGGGGGATGGCCATTCGGGAAAGAACAGCAAGAACAGAGGCCCCCCCGACGACCAGACAGGGAATTCAAAAGATTCAATCCGAAACCTAAAGAATTCAAACCGATACCTCGAAGAGATCAGGAAAGAGGGGTCGCGACCCAGGTGAATCAAAGTATAAATCCGTGAGAAGCATAGCACGGGGAGGGATGATACCCCCGTGGCGATTGCTTGCTCCAAGTATTACCAAACATAAGAAGGAATATGCCCTTAAAGCTTCAAACACCTCGGGGTTGGATCTTGTTCCGCCGAGGTCACTTAACTATTCGGCTCGGGGTCGGGTTACGTCCCACCGAGTCATGCTCATTGGTCTGGGGACGAGACATTCCCCCAGAACCAAGTATCTCTCTTGGCTCGGGATCCTCAGGGACATACTCGATGCATAAGGATCCGTGAGAAGCATATCACAGGGAGGGATGATACCCCTGTGGCGATTGCTTACTCCAGTGCTACCGAGCATAAGGAGGAACATGCCCTTAATGTGTCGAACACACTTTGATCCTCACTTACCCGATGTAATGGATCCGTGGGAAAGCATAGCACGAGGAGTGATGAGGCCCCCGTGACGATTGCTAGCTCCAGTGATGCCGGACCTAAGGAGGAATGTGCCCTTAGTATCCCGGACGCTCTTTGATCCATTCATCATTTGGATCCAAGAGAGGCGCAGCATTGGGATGCATTGTGCCCCTGTAGCGTGTGCCTGCTCCAGCGCGGTAAAGAGGAGCCCTCGTGCAATACACAGGCTCCACAGTGACCTGGCGTATAGAGGATGTGCCCTTACCATTTAAACGCTCAACTGATCCAAATCCTGGTTCGCCGGGACACTGACTTGAAAGATTCAGAATTGTGTTTTGGAGACCTCGGACAGGACGCTGTGTTTTGAGGCATCCGTGTTGTTGTTTATACTTGCAAAACGTTTTGTTTTGGGATAAACGATAAGTCGCCCCCGCCTGTTAATTTTATTTTCCAGAGATTTGTTTTTGTTTTTCCCTGGTCTGGTAAGGGGACGCCCGTGCCAGATTCGGTAGGGTTTCAAAAGGTTGATTCACTTCCCTTCTGAATAAGTCCCACTTGATTAATCGGCTCGGGGCTGGATTCTTTCCGCCGAGGCCACTTGATTAATCGGCTCGGGGCTGGATTTATTCCGCCGATGCCGCTTGGTTATTCGACTCAAGGCTGGATTCGTTTCGCTGAGGTCAGATGTTTTATTTCCGGCTCGGGTCTGCTCTTGTATCGCCGAGATCGATGTTTGTTTCAGCTCGGGGTTGGGGTACGTCCCACCGAGTCAGCCCTTCGGACTGGAGACGTAACATTCCCCCAGGTCCAAGTGCCTTTCTCAGCTCGGGGTTGGGTACGTCCCACCGAGTCAGCCCTTCGGACTGGGGACGTAACATTCCCCCAGGTCCAAGTGCCTCTCTTCATTCGGGGTCGGGTTATGTCCCACTGAATCAGCCCTTCGGACTGGAGACGTAACATTCCCCCAGGTCCAAGTGCCTTTCTCAGCTCGGGGTTGGGGTACGTCCCACCGAGTCAGCCCTTCGGATTGGGGACGTAACATTCCCCCAGGTCCAAGTGCCTCTCTTCATTCGGGGTCGGGTTACGTCCCACCGAGTCAGCCCTTCGGACTGGGGACGTAACATTCCCCCAAGTCCAAGTGTCTTTCTCATCTCTCGGGGTACGTCCCACCGAGTCAGCCCTTCGGACTGGGGACGTAGCATTCCCCCAGGTCCAAGTGCCTCTCTTCACTCGGGGTCGGGTTACGTCCCACCGAGTCTACCTCTTTGGAATGGGGACGTAACATTCCCCCAGGTCCAAGTGCCTTTCTCAGCTCGGGGTCGGGGTACGTCCCACCGAGTCAGCCTTTCGGACTGGGGACGTAACATTCCCCCAGGTCCAAGTGCCTTTCTCAGCTCGGGGTCGGGGTACGTCCCACCGAGTCAGCCCTTCGGTCTAGGGACGTAACATTCCCCCAGGTCCAAGTGCCTCTCTTCATTCGGGGTCGGGTTACGTCCCACCGAATCAGCCATTCGGACTGGAGACGTAACATTCCCCCAGTCCAAGTGCCTCTCTTCATTTGGGGTCGAGTTGCGTCCCACCGAGTCAGTCCTTCGGACTGAGGACGTAACATTCCCCCATGTCCGAGCATCTCTCACAGCTCGAGACAAGATCACATGCCACCGAGCGCATCATCGTTAGCTTAGAGGCAAAATTTTCTCCTCACAATCAAGATTGGATCAGTCAGGGGTCAGGACCTCTAAATCTCTGGTACATATATTACAGAGGAGGAGTCATTCTTAGTTTGGACAACAAGAGGAACTTTATCTCCTGATGGAACGACCCAAGTAAGCAATTTGCTTTGAGGTGGAGAATCGTTCTGAATAGGATCAGCATCTCCAATAACCGAGGATATGAAGATAGAAACAAAAGACTTAGTTGATGGCAAATGCAATTTCTCTGTGATTTCTGGAGCGACCACCAGTAAGGCGATCAGCACACCATCTTTATATAGTTCCCGGCACCAACTTGCATACTCGTTGGAACCGAGAACTAGGGGACAGATGTTGATGGTGTTTTCATGCACTATGTTATTTAAGCAGCACGACAGGGGTAAAAAATGTAATTCACTTCTCAGTCAAGATTTTGATGCCGACCCGACCACTAAAGAGTCAACAGTAAGGGGCCGTGAACTTTACGGTTAGTGACCGAGCAATTGAGTTCAAGATGACCGGGCAATTATCAGGTCGACAGCAGCATTCTCAGTACAAAAGACTATTATGACCGACCACATGAAGACCGAGCATAGGGCAAGACATGTTCGGGAAAATAAGGCATTCTATCCATATGAGATAAGATAATAAGTTATTCTACTTTCATTGGGTAAACTAGTAAGTCAATGTCCTAGTATGATAAAGGAAGTAAATGTAGTTTTTGACTAGGAATCCTTATGGGAAAGAGAAATTGTTTCAACTAGGAAACCCTTGTAAAAGAAGGAATCTGATTTCTGCACTATTATAAATAGGAGGGTAGAGTATGCTTAAGGCAAGGAGAATAAAAAAGAGAACCAATATCAGCATCAGAATCACCAAGCTCTGACTTGTAAAAAAAGAAAAAGAGCTCTGGAAAGCGTGTTTGAGTAATAAAAATATCATCCTGTTTGTGTCCGTGGACGTAGGTCGGATCCAAATCCACCGAATCACGTTAAATCCCCTTGTTGATTGGTGTATTTATCTGTTTTCTGCTAAATTTGCCTTTGGTCCCCCATAACCAAACAAATTCACTATTGAAGGAGGATTTTCTCGGGAGTGATATTCCCATATTGCCCTGAGACCAAAATCCACCGTCAACAGTGTGGGTAGAATGAAAGTTTTTCATCACATTTTGATACCAAATGGGTTGATAATTCATGAATAATAATATTTCTCCTGTGGTAATAGTTTGGTCATTCAATTTCTCTGAGCCATCAGCGCAAGTGTTGTGGAAGACTTATCTTCCACATTAAAATTGGCAGCTGTTTTCCATTCAGCATGTTTTTGGTGTCAAGGAGCTAGACTTATCTGGTTCCAGCTATTTAGATTTCCCCAAACTAGAGTCGAAACAATCATTAATTAGATCGTTTCGTTGGTCTATTGGGGGAGACCAGATCACCAGACACATGTTCTGGGGGAAACAAGCATTAATAGATCGTTTCCAATCGATCCATCAAAAAGTGAGAGACCAGCAAGTAAAGGACCTGCATATTGCACTTGACGAGGTCAAGAGGAGTGACGGCCATGTGAGTGAGACCGCAGCTACTTATTACATAATGAATTAAGATGAGCAATTACGACTAAGAGTCAGCAGCTTGGAATGATTTGTATGATGACAAGAAAGAGTAAGCTTCCGATGAGAACAAGATTGGTACCAAGAATAACCATAGAATAATGATACATGTACTGAAGAAAGTAAACAACATACCTTCAGTACACAACTGTAGCTAAATAATATCTCGCGCACCATCTCCCTCTTGCATGCATCTTCCTTCACCCTCTCCCCCATGCACTCATCTCTCTCTATTTCAAGCAACAGAGCCACCACATACACACACCTATCGATGGTAACGTACCGAGTATGATATGAGGATGTCAATCTCGTTCAATCAACGGGTATAAAAATTGATCTCATACTCGTCTCTAACGTACTGGGTCACTATGGGCCCCAGTACGGACCCCGTTCACACTGAAATTTTACCTATGATTCTAATTTAATAGGAATATCAATACTCATATCCAACCCATCCAACTAATGGGTATAAAAAAGTTATTGATTTCTTGATTAAACTATCCAACAATACACAATTTTTTTTAAAAATAATTGTTTTGGGAGAAATCATGACCTATCGTTTGTTGCTTTTGTATGGGTCTTTACGGAGTCTGGTGATGGGGTGGAAAGTGTAGGAGTCTGTTATGTTTAATGCACTTGAGTTTAATATTGTCTCCTACTTAATACTCCTGTGGAGTTGCTCATGGATCTGCTAGCATGCTTGATTCCATTAAAAACTTTGATCATGAGAGAAACTTTTTTGTGTTATTGGTAATTGGTTTTGAGTTGTGTTATTTTCGGTGATTTAATGAAAATTGAGAATTTGGGGTTTGGTTAGTATAGTAGTTCTGGTGATTTTTGGGCATCAGGATCCCAGTAAAGTAAGAAAGGGTATAAATGGGATTTTTCGTTTCCGAAGCTCGGGGAGAAGGAGCGTCCTGCCTAGCGTTAAGGTCGGGTATGTTCATATACATCACGACCCGAGGAGTGAAGATATTCAGGGCAGCTTAGATAGTTGATTTCACGGTCCCGACCCGACCTGATTGCTCGGCAACCGTCACTCCTGATTTCCGACCCGGTAGAGCTGGTCGGGGTGTTGGTTTTTAATCACATGGTCATGGTCAGGTAGTTGGAATCTGGCATAGGGACTCACATTCTATAAAAGGTCTGATGTGATGGGAGCAGGTGGCTAATTAATCGTCTGACACTAGATAACGTGTGGCAATGGCCAATAGTAGCATGACTTAATGAGATATAGGCGTCAGAGGGTAGGTGTGTCAGGCCGTAAGGTTACTATTTGCAGAGCAGGTTGGGCTGAGAGCCTTGACAATGATGGCAAATTCACATGGCTGACGTCATGGGAACAATGTAACAGTGTAATTTGCCCTAGTATATAATGTAAAGTCCAGCTGCATGGCAATGACTTCCCATGCATGAATCCAGCAAGGCTTCCAGAAGATCAAGCCACAGCCATGAAGAAGTTGCCATGCAACTTTCAGTGGAGTTGAAAAATTATAGAAAGCAAACAAAGTAACTTTCGGTGGCTACTGTAGCTTTGTTGAATTTGTGTACAAGCTTTGTACTATAAATACAGGCTTTGTAGTAAGCCTCAGATAATCCCAAAGTGTAAATAGAGAGAGTGCAATGAGGTTTTTTCTTGAATTTTAAACACTTGTAATTCTATTCTTGTAAGTAATAGAAGGTTTCGGTTTTTCCTCAAATACACTCTAGAGTGATCAGAGAATCACAACAAGTGGTATCAGAAGCTTTGGTTCTACTTTGGGGTTGTAAAATCGAAGAACGAAGCTTGTTTCGGAAAATTCGGGTTCCGAAAAAGTTGTCAAAAATCAAATTTGAGGATACCATCAGCTAGTTCACGTCGAGATGAGCTCGGTGGTATTTTCCGACGATCAAACGGAGGTCCGACGAGGCCACACACACCGGAGATTGAAGCCCAACCATGGTCACGCGCCACACACGCGTCTGAAGGAAGAAGACGATTATGTGGCATCCATGTCAGTGCCACATCAACACCCAGTCAGCGCTAAATCAGTGCCACGTC
This sequence comes from Zanthoxylum bungeanum, assembly GCA_019454045.1. Lineage (NCBI taxonomy): Eukaryota > Viridiplantae > Streptophyta > Magnoliopsida > Sapindales > Rutaceae > Zanthoxylum > Zanthoxylum bungeanum. The sequence goes on along the minus strand of SKCR01005133.1, from coordinate 51,718 downwards.
ATCACACAGTCAGCAGTTACATCAGCGACACATCATTCATCACGTCAGCGCCACATGTCAGCCACGTCAGCAAACCGGTCCCACTTTTGCCACGTCAGCAGCCATGTGTTAGCCAAATCAGCAACCGTGGTAAATTTCACTGAGCCCCCTGAATTCTTTGAAATTTACAGTTTAACCCTAGAAGTTTTGAAAATTTATAAATCAGTTTCTGAGTCGAATTTGGACCAACGAAGTGTCTAATTCACATTTTTTACCGTTCCAGACGCAACGGTGACCTCTGATATGGGAAATTCAGCCTCACGGCAACTAATTACTCTCTTTAGAGGCCTTAGATGATAGATTATTTACACTGTAAATATTTGTTTGATGTTATCGAGGTGAATAGAGTGAGACCATTAAACTCAATAACATAACTCTAGGTCATATTAGACAGAAGATCGGTCACATTGTCTTCCATCACGTATCACAGGATATATATGCTTAGAAATGTGGACGAAACTAGAAGACATGTCCCAGGACAAAACAGCTCGGAATAAATCCTTAATCATGAGGCATTTGGTGAACCTGAAGCTACGAAGTGGAACTTTCGTTGCAGAACACACCAATGAGTTCCAAAGCCCAGTGAACCAGTTGTCTGTAGTAGACATGCAACTGGCAGACGAAGTTCAAGCCCTCTTGCTACTTAGTTCTCTTCTTGATAACTGGGAGACACTAGTGATTACTCTCAGCAACTCAGCTCCAGAAGGCAAACTTACCATGCCTATGGTAAAATATGCATTGTCAAATGAGTAGGCCAAAAGAAAAGACGTGGGCACAGATCAGACACAAGCCATTGTCACAGAGAATCGAGGAAGACAACAAGATAAAAATCGGGGTAGAGGGAGAGGTAGAAGCAAAAGCAGAGGCAAATCCACAGATGGAAGAAAGCCTACCTACAAGTGCTACCATTGTGTCATAGAAGGCCACTTAAAGAAAAATTACCGAAAGCTGCAACGAGAGCAGGGTCAAGGTAATTTTCAGCCGAAGAAAGATGATGTGGAGACACTAATATTTACCTCAGGAGATGTAGCTATATGCTCCGGCCAGGAAGAAGCATGACTTCACACCGCAACTCAGGATGTCAAGTGGGTGGTAGATACTGCATCATCCTATCACGTCAATTATCACATGGATTTCTTCATAACATACAAAGCAGAAGACTTTGGAGGAGTGAAGATGGGGAATACAAGTTCTTCTCAAATAGTGAGAATTGGTGAAACACTGTTGTGGACAAATGCAGGGTATACAATAACCCTGAAAAAGGTAAGCCATGTTACAGAACTTCGGCTCAATTTACTCTAGGGGTAGCTGTAGGACACAGAAACTGGGCGAAACCATGTTGTTCTAGACTCAGGGCCTAGTTGAGAGTACGGAGTAGCCCACGGGGGACTAAACCGGAGAATAATGGAGTCGCCACCCGGTGTGAACCGGGAAAATGATTTAAGGCCACACTCACCCCTCGCAAGGGAAGACCTCAAACCGTTGGGTTCGGAATGGTCCCTTACTTACGTCATTTGTAATAATTGGATTTGTGCAATATTAACCTAGTCTACAAGACATGTATTGGTAGAAATTATTCTAAACACACCACAACTTAAATTCTTAACACAAAAATAATAAACTAAGTCATGCTTAAAATAAAATAACATTACAACAACATGATCATGCTTCGAATACAAATTTGAGTGAAATGAAACATGTGAGCCTATTAAGTGGTACGGGGCGTTGTATCCCGAGTGCAAACCATATTACCGTCCATTCGGATTCGGCTATGGAATTTATGTCCGGGTTTCCATCCAATATACCACAAGCAAGATCACATATTCCATTCACCCGAAATCACATCACATATTAAGTCATTATTCTCATGCAAAGAAAAGTAAATTACATGCTTTTCTACGTTATTAATTTACATAACCTAAATTAAATAACATGCTAAACCAAGTATCCATGCTAAGCATCATTAAACACATATTTTAAGTCATTATTTCATGCAAATAAATTCCAAACGACATACCAAAACAAACATTCATGCTAAACATATTTCCTAAGCCATTATTTCATGCGAATACATTCAAACAACATGTTCGGCTAACTATTCATGCTAAAATACCATAAAATAAATTTTCTAAATCATGATTTTTTGTAAATAAATTCAATAATAGATGCCCTCAGGTCTTACCTTTTTTGTCGCTGTTCGGAGGTGCGTTATACGGCCGTCGGAGGAGCTAAAACACCGTGATTCCACCGGTTCGCTGCTTTGACGTTTTCCTTCGCTGTTTCGCTCTTTGCTTGTGTTTTCACTTCGTTTCGATGCCGTTTTGCTGCCGTATCGCTGCCGTGTTTAGGCCACTGGTTTGTGGTGGATTAGGGGCTGTTTTGGTGAATTTGGAGGGGTATTGGACTGCCGTTTGCTCGGTTTACTCGAGCAATTATAAGTGCAGTTTTTGCTCACTGTTTTGGTGTATTTGGGGACTGTTTTGAGCACTTTGAGCTGCTGTTTCGCAAGTGGATTGAGGGCTGAATTAGGCCAGTTTGCGTACAGGTTTGAGGGGCTAAAATAGGGTAATTTGGGCGCAAGTTGAGGGGCTAAAGTGGGGCTGTGGCGTGCGTGAACTGCAGAGGCAAAATGGAGGATGTTTAGGTGTGAAGTTCAGGTCTATAATGAGGCAATTAGGGGCATGAACTTCAGGTGCTGAATGAGGCTAATAGGCGTGGTTTATAGGGCTGAGTGAGGGGCTGTTTTGGGGGCTGAATTGAGACTAATCCAGAGGCAGTGTAGGCGTGAGGATGAGGGGCTGTGAGGAGCTGACTTGGGCGCTGGTTATGAAGGCAGAATGGAGCTGATTTGGGGGGCTGAATGAGGCAGTGAAGGGTGCTGGTTTGAGGGGCTTGTGTGGGGGCGTGAAAAGGCAGTGAATGATGGCAGTTTAAACGTGGAAATGAAGGGCTGGTTGTGAGGCCAATGGGGCGTGTTTAAGGGCTGTAATTGAAAGGAGACTTGGGCGTATTTGAAGGTTTGAGAGGCGAGGTGTTTTGCTCTTCAAAATGCTAAGTCTTTTGCTTGATGTCTCTTGATATGTGCTAGGTGTTCCCAGGCAGAAAAATGTGTGCTTATATAGGCAATGGAGTGCATTTATTAGGTTGGCAAGGTGATGTTGAATGGCATTAATTTGGTAGGCAAACTTTGTTGACAAAGGAAGGTAAAGTTGATGTAATTGTGATGGCTTGTTGAAAATGCATAAAGCTTGATATTAATGGTGTTGAAAATAAATAAAAGAAGTGTTATAAGTCATGGGCGTGGGGCATTTGGCTTAAATGGTGTGGGGGAGATGCTTGACTTGGTGAGGGAGGCTATTAAATGGTGTAGGGTTGGTTTAATAAATGATTTGGAAAATTGATACCAAGGTAAAATGTGAGGTCAAAGGTTAAAGTGAATTGGTAGAAGGGTAATCATCATTGGAATAGTGCAAGGAGGGTGAAATTTGGTGTCATGGTCGTGGGCCTCAAGGGTGGTGGGCTTGGTGTTTGGTTGGTTTTGGTTTAATGGGCTTTGGATGCGGATTTGGGTTGTTTAGGTGGGCTTGGAAGGGTTTGTGGTGATTTGGGCCAAGGATATGCCTCGAAACGAAGATCCGACAAGCAAACTCAGAGCGAACTTAGCGAAATAATTCCAAAATAATATGACAACTCTTGACTTCTCATTCCAACGACCGTATTCCGCGACCTCCATGACTAAAAGGCGGCCTCCTTACGAGACTCATCATTGGGCTCGGTATGCAAAAATGCAATGCCTACAGTCGCCCCCACTTTGATGGGATTTGTTCAGTGTGTGACAGTGACAATCCTATCAAAGTTCGTGCAATGCATTTTTACTTACCTGGCTCGTCAGCTGCCGCATGGTCTGCCTGTTGTGTTATGTAGATGGTGCTAAGCCCCGTACCTAGGGAGTCGCAGTAGTCCTCAATTCCTCATGGTAGTCCACAATACTTCATGATAATTTGGGATTCGTTCCTGGATTCCTTCCAAAACTCTGACGGTATGGGCCTCGACCCTGGGATTCATTCCCGGATTCATTCTCCGATTCATTCCTGGATTCATTCCAAAATTCTGAGAGATTCATTCCCTGGATTCATTCCACATGCTGAGAGATTCATTCTCTGGATTCATTCCACATTCTAAGAGATTCATTCACTGGATTCCTTCCACATGCTGAGAGATTCATTCTTAGGATTCGTTCCACATGCTGAGAGATTCATTCTCTGGATTCATTCCAACTGTTGAGAGATTCATTCTCTGGATTCATTCCATCGAGAGATTCATTCCCTGGATTCATTCCAAATGCTAAGAGATTCATTCTCTGGATTCATTCCAAATGCTGAGAGATTCATTCTCTGGATTCAGTCAACATTCTGAAAGATTCATTCTCTGGATTCATTCCAATTGCTGAGAGATTCATTCTTTGGATTCATTCCACATTCTAAGAGATTCATTCACTGGATTCCTTCCACACGCTGAGAGATTCATTCTCTGGATTCGTTCCACATGCTGAGAGATTCATTCTCTGGATTCATTCCAACTGTTGAGAGATTCATTCTCTGGATTCATTCCATCGAGAGATTCATTCCCTGGATTCATTCCAAATGCTAAGAGATTCATCTCTGGATTCATTCCAAATGCTGAGAGATTCATTCTCTGGATTCAGTCAACATTCTGAGAGATTCATTCCCTGGATTCATTCCAAAGCTGAGAGATTCATTCTCTGGATTCATTCCAAATGCTGAGAGATTCATTCTCTGGATTCATTCCAATTGCTGAGAGATTCATTCTTTAGATTCCTTCCAAATGCTGAGAGATTCATTCTCTGGATTCATTCCAAATTCTGAATCTGATGCGGGGCTCGCCCCCAGAGTGCCATACCCAGTAAAACTGATTTTGATAATGATGTGGGCCTCGCCCCCAGATTGCCATACCCTGCAAGACCGTTACTGAACTAACATGGGCCTCGCCCCCAGAATGCCATACCTAGCAGAACTGATACTGATGCTAATGATTCCTTTCAGCATATTGTATTTCCTCTCGAGATAATCTGTGATAGCTAAATATATTTCCATCCTCAACGAATGCTTTACGTCAAAGCCATAGAATCTTCAAAGTATGGGATGTGCTCGACTCCGATCACCTGAATAGGTGATCTGAACTAGACTCCTAGTGTGTGTGTGTCAGGGCTCTTTCACAGCTTGTTCCTTAAGTTAGTCAACTTGATGATTTCGCTTCGGAGAATCGGACCAGTGGGTCTAACCAATCTGGATGTCTAAATCACATTCTGTGATTACTTCGGCATACTCAACATGATATGGTCTCTTGTATTTTGCTTTTGTCTCTTTTTTTCTTATTCATTTTTTTTTTTCTTTTCTTTTCTTTTTCTTCTTTTCTTGACACGCCTACCCTTTAAGGTAGCATTTCTCCTCATGGTGGTCCTAATACTCGCCCATGGGTAGCTTCACGCTTATCGGTTATAGACGGTCTATTTTTTCTTTTTTTTTTCTTTTTTATAAAGACTTTTTCTTTCATTCTTGACCATATCATATATCGTAGCGTACATAAACCAGAGTGGACATCCAAGCAAACGGTCATTCACCGATCCACCATCTCTTCAACTAGTCATCTCATTAACCACTCAGGCTTCCACTGTTGAGATCCTACATTCAAGTGCTCCCGAGTCTGATTGAGATCAATCTATTCAGAATACCGGCGGAGTACACTTCTCGCACTTCTCGTTTCTAAGGCTTCTCCCTACAACATACAATGTCAATACTGGCAATATATTTAACTATCAAAGATTTCTCCCTCTTTTTTTTTTTTTTTTTTTTTTTTCACACACTCAAGAATTCTTCATTTCTGATGCTGAAAATGTGGGCTTCGCCCCCAGGATCCATTCCTGAAACTTGAACTTAAATGGGCCTCACCCTCAGATTCTTTCTCAATTCTTATACCAATGCGGGCCTCGACCCGAGGATTACTACCCGAATCTAATACAGTGCTTTCAAAATTTCTGACTGGCTTACCCTCGTTGCTTTCTTCTTCCTTCTTCTAAACCTGTGAATCTGAAACAAAAAAAACAAACACAAACAAAGAATGCAAAAATGGGTTACGTGTATGCATCCATGCATGAGTTCCTTTTCCCATCGGGTTAGGTCTTCTGTGGGTGACTATCCAGCTTTCTGTCTCTCAGGCAAAATACAGCTTCAATCTGTCAACATTGATCGATTTAGTGAACTCATTCTCTTCCAATTCTGACAACCTCACTATTCTATTTCCCCATTTCTGAATGACTATCTTTTCTTTTCTGCTTGCTTCTTCCTAAGATTCTCCAGATCTCAGAGTGACAGGTCGATTTCCAAGTCAGTGTCATATTGTTTAAAGAAGGCATCAGCCAACTCCTTCTAGTCCTTCTTAACATTCTTCTCAAGGCTATGATACCAAACCACAGGTGCCCCTTCGAATGACATCCCGAACATCTTCTGTACTTGGCGCTGAGATAAGCCAACTAAACTCATAACTGATACATACTGTCGGAGATGCACCCTCGGATCCCCATTCCCATTGAACTTAGCCATATCAGGCATCTTGAACTGTGCTGGCAGCTGTTCTTCGAAAGTCATCGATTCATAATCCAGCAGATCTTCATCTTTTCCCTTCATCTTACGAGTAACTGATTCTACCTGGTCACGGAGTTTCTGTATCTCGTCCTGAGACCCGGCTATCTTCCCAGCGGCGTATTCAGCCATATCATCATCAAACATAGGAATATCCTCATTCACCTTGTTTGGAGGTTGCTCACGCCTCTCATTTTCAGAACTTCCCCCAGCACGGGGCACAGCTACATTAGACATGGCAGCAGTCAGAGCTTGCAGTTGTTCAGTCATTTTGGCGAGATTTGCTTCCATCTGATCCATTCGGGACCTCTCGTTGACAGATTCACTCATGTTTATCACTGGTCTTTTGATGAGTCTACCTTCTTCCCTAACCCAATGGGAATCTATGATGGCTTTTTTAAACACAAGGGTTAGCATGATGCATGTATGCATGATATGCGTGAGATGAGTATTAATGAATGAAATAAATAAGCTCGTATAAGAATTTACAATAGTCGGCCCGTTATCATTTCAAAGTATTTAGTCACACTATTGCGTAGTGCAAACTTGTCCCAGTTGAAAAGGCCCAACATGTTTACACTTTGCGATAATATAACTAAATGACTTCAAATAATAAGAGACCTAAACACAAAATAGCCCATTAGCATTTTATAAGCTTTTGGCCTAATTGTCAAAGGACATGAACTTGTCCCTGTTTAAATGGCCCAACAAGTTCACATTTATTGACAAAAAGTCCAACTGAATCCAAATGATAACGGTCCAAAACACAAGCATAAATAAGTAATTTTTTTTGGTCACAAAACTAAGGTTAATGTGTAAGTTCTAGGAATGTAAACAAAGGCCCTTATTGACAAAGGATTACCCACAACTAGGACTCCCCATTCAAGGGTTCAAACGACCAAGTGAGTGCACCTTATATGTCAACAAGTTAAGGTATGTGACTTCCCGTTGTAGATTCCCCAGAGGAGGGGCGGAGCGAGGCTCACTGTGGATACCCAAGCCCCTTAGGCTCTTATCGCTTGGTGACAGGAATAAACAACGAGTCCTCCAAATTAGTCTATCAATGAGATGATTATCTAGATGCCTTCGCAGCTTTCCTTATAAAAAGGTAGTGAGTGAAGGAAGACACCAACCATCCCCTAGGAAAATGATTATCTAGGTGCCTTCATAGCTTTTCCTTGTAAAAAGGTAGTGAGTGAAGGAAGACACCAAACATCACCTAGCCCTAACAATGCCTTTGATTAAATTCCTTAAACTTACAGTAAACATGGTTAATTAAAACACAAATCCAACCATTACAAGACATGTTTCGAGGCCGATTCTCTATCCCCAGTGGAGTCGCCAGACTGTAGGACACAGAAACTGGGCGAGAAGAACCATGTGTTCTAGACTCAGGGCCTAGTTGAGAGTACGAGTAGCCCACGGGGGACTAAACCGGAATAATGGAGTCGCCACCCGGTGTGGAACCGGAAAATGATTAAGGCCACACTCACCCCTCGCAAGGGAAGACCTCAAACCGTTGGGTCGGAATGGTCCCTTACTTACGTCATTTGTAATAATTGGATTTGTGCAATATTAACCTAGTCTACAAGACATGTATTGGTAGAAATTATTCTAAACACACCACAACTTAAATTCTTAACACAAAAATAATAAACTAAGTCATGCTTAAAATAAAATAACATTACAACAACATGATCATGCTTCGAATACAAATTTGAGTGAAATGAAACATGTGAGCCTATTAAGTGGTACGGGCGTTGTATCCCGAGTGCAAACCATATTACCGTCCATTCGGATTCGGCTATGGAATTTATGTCCGGGTTTCCATCCAATATACCACAAGCAAGATCACATATTCCATTCACCCGAAATCACATCACATATTAAGTCATTATTCTCATGCAAAGAAAAGTAAATTACATGCTTTTCTACGTTATTAATTTACATAACCTAAATTAAATAACATGCTAAACCAAGTATCCATGCTAAGCATCATTAAACACATATTTTAAGTCATTATTTCATGCAAATAAATTCCAAACGACATACCAAAACAAACATTCATGCTAAACATATTTCCTAAGCCATTATTTCATGCGAATACATTCAAACAACATGTTCGGCTAACTATTCATGCTAAAATACCATAAAATAAATTTTCTAAATCATGATTTTTTGTAAATAAATTCAATAATAGATGCCCTCAGGTCTTACCTTTTTTGTCGCTGTTCGGAGGTGCGTTATACGGCCGTCGGAGGAGCTAAAACACCGTGATTCCACCGGTTCGCTGCTTTGACGTTTTCCTTCGCTGTTTCGCTCTTTTGCTTGCTGTTTTCACTTCGTTTCGATGCCGTTTTGCTGCCGTATCGCTGCCGTGTTTAGGCCACTGGTTTGTGGTGGATTAGGGGCTGTTTTGGTGAATTTGGAGGGGTATTGGACTGCCGTTTGCTCGGTTTACTCGAGCAATTATAAGTGCAGTTTTTGCTCACTGTTTTGGTGTATTTGGGGACTGTTTTGAGCACTTTGAGCTGCTGTTCGCAAGTGGATTGAGGGCTGAATTAGGCCAGTTTGTGTACAGGTTTGAAGGGCTAAAATAGGGTAATTTGGGCGCAAGTTGAGGGGCTAAAGTGGGGCTGTGGCGTGCGTGAACTGCAGAGGCAAAATGGAGGATGTTTAGGTGTGAAGTTCAGGTCTATAATGAGGCAATTAGGGCATGAACTTCAGGTGCTGAATGAGGCTAATAGGCGTGGTTTATAGGGCTGAGTGAGGGGCTGTTTTGGGGGCTGAATTGAGACTAATCCAGAGGCAGTGTAGGCGTGAGGATGAGGGGCTGTGAGGAGCTGACTTGGGCGCTGGTTATGAAGGCAGAATGGAGCTGATTGGGGGGCTGAATGAGGCAGTGAAGGGTGCTGGTTTGAGGGGCTTGTGTGGGCGTGACAAAGGCAGTGAATGATGGCAGTTTAAACGTGGAAATGAAGGGCTGGTTGTGAGGCCAATGGGGCGTGTTTAAGGGCTGTAATTGAAAGGAGACTTGGGCGTATTGAAGGTTTGAGAGGAGAGATGTTTTGCTCTTCAAAATGCTAAGTCTTTTGCTTGATGTCTCTTGATATGTGCTAGGTGTTCCAAGGCAGAAAAATGTGTGCTTATATAGGCAATTGGAGTGCATTTATTAGGTTGGCAAGGTGATGTTGAATGGCATTAATTTGGTAGGCAAACTTTGTTGACAAAGGAAGGTAAAGTTGATGTAATTGTGATGGCTTGTTGAAAATGCATAAAGCTTGATATTAATGGTGTTGAAAATAAATAAAAGAAGTGTTATAAGTCATGGGCGTGGGGCATTTGGCTTAAATGGTGTGGGGGAGATGCTTGACTTGGTGAGGGAGGCTATTAAATGGTGTAGGGTTGGTTTAATAAATGATTTGGAAAATTGATACCAAGGTAAAATGTGAGGTCAAAGGTTAAAGTGAATTGGTAGAAGGGTAAATCATATTGGAATAGTGCAAGGAGGGTGAAATTTGGTGTCATGGTCGTGGGCCTCAAGGTGGTGGGCTTGGTGTTTGGTTGGTTTTGGTTTTTAATGGGCTTTGGATGCGGATTGGGTGTTTAGGTGGGCTTGGAAGGGTTTGTGGTGATTTTGGGCCAAGGATATGCCTCGAAACGAAGATCCGACAAGCAAACTCAGAGCGAACTTAGCGAAATAATTCCAAAATAATATGTCAACTCTTGACTTCTCATTCCAACGACCGTATTCCGCGACCTCCATGACTAAAAGGCGGTGCCTCCTTACGAGACTCATCATTGGGCTCGGTATGCAAAAATGCAATGCCTACAGTAGCCTTTGACAAACAAGGCTATACTAGCCACTTCGGCAATGGCACTTGGAGAATGATAAAAGGTGCCATGGTCATCGCCCAAGGACATTTTTATGTAATTTTATAAAAGAATCATGTGAAAATATATGCAGAAAGCCTCAATGTTGCTGAACCGGAGGCTTCTCAGAATTTATGGCACCAGAGACTCGGTCACATGAGTGAAAAAGGGTTGTCTACCTTGACAAAGAATGATCTAATCTCTGTCTCCAGAAATGCTGCCCCGGATCCTTGCAACCACTGTCTTTTCGGTAAGCAACATAGAGTCTATTTCAATATCTTTTCTACAAGAAAATCAGAGTTACTCAGTCTGGTGTACTCTGATATTTATGGTCCATTGGAGGTAAATTCACTAGGCGGTATATAAATACTTTCTGACTTTTATTGACGATGCTTCTCGGAAGGTATGGGTGTATTTTATGAAATCAAGGGATCAGGTCCTGGACTATTTCAAACTGATCTATTCCATGGTCGAGCATGAAACAGGGAAGAAACTGAAGTGCCTTTGCACAGACAATAGAGGTGAATACACTTCTAGGGAGTTCGATGTCTACTATGAAAGTCATGGCATTCAACATGAGAGGACTGTTCCATGCACCCCACAACACAATGGTGTCACTGAAAGGATGAACTGCACCATTATGGAGAAATTCAGAAGCATGATCAGCATGGCTAAGTTGCAAAAACCATTATGGGGAGAAGTTGTTCGTGCCGCTTGCTACCTGATCAACAAATCACCATCTGTACCGTTGAACTTTGAGATTCTGGAGAAAGTGTGGTCTGGTAAGAATCCCTCATATTCTCACCTCAGAGCATTCGATTGTTTAGCCTTTGCACACGTATCCAGGGAGCTCAGGAAAAAGCTCGATGCAAGGACTACTTCATGCATCTTCATAGGCTATGGAGACGAGGAATTTGGATACAGGCTATGAGACCCGAAGGAAATGAAGGTCATCAGAAGTAGGGATGTAGTCTTTCTCGAAGACCAGACAATAGAAGATATTGAAAAGCCCAATATGTCTTCTAATTCCAATGCCAACAAAGTTGATGCAAATCCAGACACAACCCCAGCACCAATACGAGTGGCCACATATGATGATGGGGTGCAAGACATGCCAGATGCAGAACCAGAGGAGGAAGATGATGTTGAGCAGGGGGAGCTGCAACCTGCTCCATCAGAGGCTACAGGATCATCCACAGATCTGGATGACAACAGACAGCCAGAAATCAGTGAACCTCCAGTACGAAGATCTGAGCGAGGCTGGATTCCATCATCCAAATACTCAGGATCTGAATACATTCTGCTTACTGACGATGGGGGAGCCAGAAACCTTCAATGAAGTTGTATCTCATAAAGACAAAGACAAATGGCTGCACGCAATGCATGATGAAATGGAATCTCTGCAGAAAAACAACACGTATGAGATAGTCAAGCTCCCACATAGAATGAAGGCACTAAAGAACAAATGGGTGTTCAAGCTCAAGAAAGATGGCAGCGGAAATATGGTGAAGCACAAAGCTTGGCTAGTAGTCAAAGGATTCCTACATAAAAAGGGAATTGACTTTGATGAATCTTTTCACCAGTGTAAAAATGGCTTCAATCCGAGTAATCATAGGATTGGTAGCCAGTTTAAACTTGGAGCTTGAACAGATGGATATCAAAACAATATTTCTTCATGGTGATCTGAATGAAGAAATCTACATGGAGCAGCTAGAAGAATTCAAGGTTTCAGGAAAAGAAAATCTTGTTTGCAAGCTGAAAAAGAGCTTGTACGGGCTCAAGTAAGTACCAAGGAAGTGGTACAAGAAGTTTGACTCATTCATGGTGGGTCAATGATACAAAAGAACTGCAACAGATCAGTGTGTATACATCCAGAGGTTTCCAGATAGAAATTTTATTGCTATTATACTATATGTGGACGACGTGTTGATTGTTGGACAAGAAGTAGCAAAGATCAGCCAGCTGAAGAAAGAACTCTCCAAGTCTTTTGACATGAAAGACTTTGGACCAGCTCAATAGATTTTGAGAATAGAGATTGTTCATGACAGACAGAACAAGAAGTTATGGCTTTCACAAGAGAGTTATACTGAACGGATAATCATGAGGTTCAATATACAGAAAGCCAAACCAGTCAGCGTTCCACTAGCACATCATTTCAAACTGAGCAAGAGTTTGTGCCCCTCATCCAAGAAAGAGATAGATGAGATGTCATCGATACCATATTCTTCAGCTGTTGGAAGCCTTATGTATGCAATAGTATGTACCAGGCCAGATATTGCACACAGTGGGTGTAGTGAGCCGTTTTCTCTCTAACCCTGAAAAACAACGCTGGGAGGCGGTCAAATGGATTCTCAAGTACCTCAAAGGTACATCGAAGTTACGTCTGTGCCACGGGGGAGCTGATCCAATCTTGGAAGGCTATACAGATTCAGATATGGCAGGAGATCTTGATGGTATGAAATCTACATCAGGTTTCATCTATACTTTTGCAGGGGGAGCTGTGTCATGACAGTCAAGATTACAGATGTGTATTGCATTATCCACAACAGAAGCTGAATACATTGCTGCAGCGGAAGCAGAAAAAGAAATGTTATGGTTAAACTATTTTCTCCAAGAGTTAAGGATCAAACAGACATAATATAAGATACATTGTGACAGTCAGAGTGCTCTAGACTTGAGTAAGAACTCAATGTATCATTCTCGGATGAAGCGCATTGATATTCGCTATCATTGGATACGCGAAGTGATGGATCAACAACTACTGAGACTAGTGAAGATCCATACAAATGAGAATCCATCCTACAGATTAACAAAGGTGGTTACTTAGGATAAGCTATAGCTGTGCAGAGACATAGCCGGGATAGCTTTCAGATAACGATTGTTTCGAATGCAGTTGGAGGGGGAGAATTGTAAAGTCTAGCTGCATGGCAATGATTTCCCATGCATGAATCCAGCAAGTCTTCCAGAAGATCAAGCCACAACCATGAAGAAGTTGTCATACAACTTTCAGTGGAGTTGAAAAATTATAGAAAGCAAACAAAGTAACTTTCGGTGGCTACTGTAGTTTTGTTGAATTTGTGTGCAAGTTTTGTACTATAAATACATGCTTTGTAGTAAGCCTCAGATAATTCCAAAGTGTAAATAGAGAGAGTGCAGTGAGGTTTTTTCTTAAGTTTAAACACTTTTAATTCTATTCTTGTAAGTAATAGAAGGTTTCAGTTTTTCCTCAAATACACTCTAGAGTGATCAGAGAATCACAACATATAAAGGGCTTGGGAGTTCATTGTAAGGGGTTGGCAAATTATACTCAGTCACTACTTGTAAGAAAAGAGAGCAAAATAGTTTGTAAGACAGAATAAGGGTAGGTCGATTAAAGCCGATCACTTATGTAAAGAAGTCAGTCCAACCCGACCACATTATAAAAACTTCGTTTTCTTTGTGCTCGTGGACGTAGGTTGGATCCATTCCATTGAACCACGTTAAACCTTTTGTTTTGTCCGTATTTTATTCTCTTTGCTAAGTTTGTATTTGGCCCCCAAACCAAACAAATTCGCAGTTGATGGAAGGTTGTTCGAGGAGTAAGTTTATCGATTTTCCCCTGGAATAAAAATCAACCGTCAACAGTTGGCACCGTCTGTGGGGATCCAGTACGAAAAGTAGCAAATACACTAAGACGGTGGCAGGAGACGAGAACCACGAATCTTCAGAGGGTTCAACAACGGAGTGAACAAAGAGGATGGAAGAAACCATGTGAAAGGAAATGGATAAGCACAGAAGGAGAGAGAATCAACTTAGGTCGTCATGAAAGCCATGACGAAAAAGTTGGAGGAGTTAGAAAAGAAAAATGAGGAAATAATAAAGATAGGTCTCAGCCGTAGGAGAGAGAAGATAACAAGGGGAAAGAAGGTTTCCAGGTCAGATGGTGGTGGTGGAAATGAGAAGAAGGGTGTTCATAGAATGAGATTCGTAGTCATCATCGGAGCTGAACCAATGAGGGAACTTTGGGAAGAAAAAAAAGGTAGGCAGACCTCGGAGTCATCCAATAAAAGTCTGTGATGTGCGGAGAGTGACCTGAAACGGTGCCTAAGGGAAGAGCAAGAAGTTCCCAGTTTTGGGAGAAGTCTTGCCCGAGGTGGAAGAATGGGAAAGCTCGCGGCCAATAGCATAACAGCTCCGAGAACCAGATGGGGAGTTGGTTCCAAAAAGAGATGAGGAAATGAGAAAAGATAGGAAAGAGGTAACATGAGACGATCGAGATATGGAGACAGCCTCCCCTTTCACCGAGGAGATAATGGCGATGGAGTTTCCTAGGAGGTTCACCATGACTTCTATGGATCTGTACAAAGGTAACACGGATCCCAAACCCCATGTGGAGAAGTTTGTTTTATTGATGGAAATCTAGGGGATAGCCAGAGGGGCCATCTGCAAAGTATTCCCCTTGACCTTGAGCGGGTCTGCCATCTTATGGTTCAGGAGCTTGATGCCGGGAAGCATCGGAAATTTTACCCAGTTGAAGAAGTCATTTATAGGACATTTTAAAGGGGCCTGTGTGCCAAGGAAGACAGTGGGATCGCTGAGGTTGATGAAGCAGAGAGATGATGAGTCTTTGAAAAGTTTTGTCGATAGATACCAGAACCTAGTGTTGGAGATCTTGGCGTATGAGTCCCCAGAGGCGTTGGAAAGTTTCAAATGGCCCTTAAAGTCGGGAGGTTATGGTCATACCTGAGAATACAAGATTTTGTGTTGATGGAGGGAGAGAAGAAGATCGCCCGAGGCAGGAATATTCAAAAGCCAAGATTGGCCAAGCTGGAGAACCGACATGATGCAGGTAGGGATCAAAGGGGACCTGCCTCAAGGTAGAAGGAGTTCATGCCAATGGTCTAGAGCAACCCAGCACAAGAAAGAAGGTCGTCGATCAAGGTCGCCCATGTCGCGGGAGGCTCGGCTTACACTCCATTGAATAGACCATTATCACAAATAGCTTGAGAGATCCAAGACAATGGACTATTGACCGAGCCCGATCCGAGGTGATTCCTGATTGATAATAGGGATGCCAGGGCGTACTGCATGCATCATAATACAAATGGGCATGCCACGAATAAATATACATACCTGCAGGAACTGGTGGAGGACCTGGTAAAAAATGGCTATTTGAGCGAATGCATAGACAAAGAGGCCATGAGGGTCGTGCTGCATAGGGAACATAGGCCGATGTTCACAATAGCTGGGGGAAGAACGTTGACAGAGGATTTAAATCGGTCTAGAAAACATTACTGCCTGACAAGGGGCCCGGAGGTGCTGACGACTGAAAGGGGCTTTGGGATTCAAAGGTCCCGACTTATTCCCATTATGTTTACAGAGGAAGATTCCAAGGGTGTGAGCTACCCCAATGATGATGCATTGATAATTAAAGGCGTTATCGGAGGGGCCGAGGTGGACATAATACTGATGGATCCTGGGAGTGCTGTAGATATTATCTTCAAGGAACCCTTGGATGAACTAGGCGTGGAGTATTCCATCCTGACCCATGATGTAACACCACTGTACGGGTTTAGGGGTGCGACTTTCATCCCGTTAGGCCGGATACAATTGGCAATGACAATTGGAACGACCCCTATACTCGTACCATGATGATGGACTTCACAATGGTGAATTGTTTGAGTAATTAGTAGGTGATTATAGGAAGATCCTTCATGATGAAGTCCAGGGCGGCCATGTCATGTCATTATTTCACAACCCATGAGGGGGTCGGGATAGTGTGCGGAAGCCAAAAGGCGGCGATGAGTTTTTTTACTACTGTTTCCAAGGAAACAATATGTGTTGAAGATGTGGGCACAAAGAGAAAAGAGAGGGAAAAAGAGACAGCGGAGGTAGAGTCTGCTACTCCCCGACCCGAGGAGTTTAATGAATTAGGGGCGGGTGAAGAGCTAGAGCCGGTAGAGCTTTTCGGCCCGGGAAAAATTTATTAAGGTTGGGGCAAGACTAGAGCCCAGTTTGAAGGAACAATGCCAGGGATCGACCCTAAATTCATCAGTCACCATTTCACTGTCAACCGAGCTCACAAGCCGGTCAAGCATAAGATGAGGATGTTCAATCAGGAATGGTATGGGGCGATCCGATTCTAGGTTGAGAAATTATTGAGATTTGGGTTCATCAGGGAAGTCAAGTACCCGGAATGGGTACCCAATGTGGTCTTGGTGAAGAAGGCCAATTTGAAGTGGATGATGTGCATGGATTTATCCGATCTGAACAAAGCTTGCCCGGAGGATAGCTTCCCACTTCCTAAAGTTGATCAGTTGGTAGACTCAATGGTATGTCATGGACTGTTCAATTTCATGGATGCCTTCTCGGGCTATAATCAGGTCAGGATGTATCCCGGGGACGAGGAGAAGACAACCTTCATCACCGACCAAAGGTTGTACTGCTAGAAGGTGATGTCTTTCGGGTTGAAGAATACTGGGGCTATCTATCAGATATTCATGAACAAGGTCTTCAAACCTCTCATCGGTAAGACAATGCAAGTTTATGTGGATGACATGATCACAATGACAAAAGAACCTGAAGATCATATAACTGACCTTATGGGGACATTTGAGTTGTTAAGGAAGCACGACATGAGGCTGAACCCGGACAAGTGTGCCTTTGGGTATCATACGGAACAATTTTGGGATATATGGTCACCGTCTGGGGTATCGAGGCAAACCCACAAAAAATCAGAGTAGTTCTAGATCTAAAGCCCCCGAGGACGGTCAAAGAGGTGAAGAGCCTGACAGGTCAGGTGGTAGCACTAAACCGGTTCATTTCCAAGGCCACTAATAAGTGCCATGTTTTCTTCAAGCTGGTCAAGAGGGCCAAGAATGAAGTCAGCTGGACAACCGAATGCGAGGATGCATTCCAGCAGCTGAAAGAGTATCTAACACAACCTCATTTGTTGGCAAAGCTGACCCAGGTGAAAACTTGTTCCTGTATTTAGCTATTTCTGAATATGCTGTGAGTTCGGTGTTGGTGTAGGAGTTAGACAAGGTCCAAAGGCCAGTGTATTATACTAGCAATGCCCTTTTGGACGCGGAAACTCAATATCCCGCTCATGAGCTGGTGGCTCTGTCTTTGGTCACTGGGCAAGGAAGTTACGCCCTTATTTCCAAGCCCACCCTATTGGTGTCTATACCGACCATCCACTGAGACAGATACTGCATAAGCCCTAGGTTTCGGGTCTGTTGGTGAAATGGTCAGCAGAGCTCAACATGTATGATATATCTTACCTGCCGAGGGTGTCGATAAAGGGGCAGGCCTTAGCAGATTTTGTGGCAGAATTTACCGGACCTCAAGTCATGGTGTTGGAAGAAGTAAAATGGATCTGTTTGTTGATGGGTCGGTCAACATATAAGGCTGTGGGGCCGGGATGATCCTCCGAAGCAGTGAGGGTGAGGAATTGAGTTATGCTTTGAGATTATCCTTCGAAGCAACGAATAATAAAGCCGAATATGAGGCCATTCTGGCAGGGTTGAGATTGTGCATAGTAGTCGAGGTCCGAGATATGGTGGTGAGAAGTGATTCCCAATTGGCCGTCCAACAACAAAATGGCGAGTTCCAGGCTAGGGAGCCGAGCATGATTGCCTATCAGGCTGAGGTGAAGAAGATAGTTGGATGGATGAGGAATGTGGTGTTCGAGCAGGTCGGTGACACGCTCAAAAAATGGTCTTTTACTCCATAGTAGAAGAGTGTCGAAGTAATAAAATAACCCGATAAGTCCGAGGTCGATCCACAGGGAATAAATTTAGTAAAATAGAATGATAAGTAGAGCGAAAAGAAAAATATTTGATTTGTTGAAGTTTTTGGAAACTTTTAAGTTAAAATACAATAATAAAATGAAATGCTGAAGTTAGGGGATCCACTTTTAATATTTCAAATCTAGAAATCTCGCTTAATTATAATATATAATTATCCTTGTTATTCAATTAATTTATCTCAGGAATTAATTATGCCAATATATAAAACCGGCCATAAAGGCGGTAATCATTTATGTCGATAACTAGTCCTGCCAAGGTACTAAATATGCCAAAAAATATAAAACCAGCCATAAAGGCAGTGATACCATTTGTCTATAACAAGTCCAGTTAGGTACTCAATTATGCCAAAATTGTATAAAATCATCCATTTATGTGGTAGCAAGATAAAACCAGCCATATAGGCGGTAGCCAATTTTGTCAATAATTAATCTATATCTAAATCAAGTTTTAATATTTAGATTATAATTTATTTATTATATTGTAAGCGAGATTGATCTAAGTTTTCATTATAAAAGTTTCACCCTTTACCCCAGCAGAAAGAAACTAGCTACTCATTTTGTAATTAAAAACATTCGTAATTGTATTACTGAAAGAAAAAGACATTACATAAAGCTTAAATAAATAAACACACAAGACACTCTCTCCCAAAATCTATAGAGAAATCGGAAAGAAAGTATGAAAATTTCTTATACCGGAAGCTTCAATTTATAGGCAAAATTTTATCCATGCGTCACGACGCCAAGGCTATGCGGGTCGCGACGCGTCTGTGAGTTGGGAGACACGTGTTGAAAGATTAGGGCGTCGCGACACTGAGGATTTGCGTGTTGCGATGCGAAAGGCGGTGCCGCGGTGTTGTTGTCCTTATGGGCGCGTCGCGATGCTGAGGCCTTGCGCGTCACGATGCGCCTGCTGAAATTCCATTTTTTCTATTTTCCAAGTCTGGTTTTTCCTGTCGAGCTTCCGAGCAGTGTTTTACCTACCAAATAACAAAAATACACAATAAAAATATACAAAACATAACTTAGAATATTATTTCATAGACGTGCTAAATTAAGGGGATTAGTGAAACTACAAGTGTAAAACGATTGATTTTGCGTATAATAAATATGCACTTTTTAGTGTTCGTCACATCCCCCAACCATTTTATTACTAGTCCCTAGTAATTCAAGCAAAAAACTAAAAGAAAAATTCTTATCCAAGCTAACAATTGTTATCTTTCTTTCTAAATGATCAAATACATAAATTCTCCTGTGCTTTTTACCATTCTTCTATACACTCATAAAACAAGGTATTAATCAAATAATTGTGCCCATAATATTTACAGGTATTTGTTGAAAAAAGAGTAATATTTTTGTCCTATAATTATATTAGAGTTTGTACCTATTGGCAATGAAAGTTTATTTACAAATACATCTTCAATCCTTGTATCGAGCTTTGGGCCAGTGACTCCCAAACTAGTTAGTTTTAGGGCATTGGGTGTTAAGACACCCATACAGACTTAATTCCTCGGATCTCAGATATAATATATATATATATATATATATATATATATATATATATATATATATATATAATATATATATATTATATATATATATATATATATATATATATAAGTGTTCGATTTCTTTAAGCTTTATTTTTAACCCTTGTAAAGAGCTTTGGGCCAGTGACTCCCAGACCAGTTGCCATTAGGGCACTAAGTGTTAAGACACCCCAACAGACTTAATTGCTCAAGTTAAAAAGACTACGAAAACGAACTTATTCAAACTCCAAATATTTTTTTAATAACAAGCTCTACCGTTTTACGTGAACAATCACTGCTTGCTGAGACAAGATGTCCGGTTACTGAGTAAAAGCTTTATTTTATATTTTTTTATTAAACTAAATCAAGCTCTACCGTTTTACGTGAATAATCAATGCTTGTTGAGGCAAGATGTCCGGTTACTAAGTAAAAGCATGATTAGTTTTTTTATTTTTTTAATATATAAAAATATAAATTTCACTACATTTAGGTGTTACCTCCACAAACTAGAGAACTGAATATTACAAAATTTTCACTTACTACCCATGGGCATATATTACCATGTCGCTGATAATATCTGTCAAATGAGCATAAAAAGATCAAATTTAATCAATATTATGGAGAATTCACAAATTTAAATTATTCAAAAAGAAAGGAATAACAAATAACTTGTTATGAATTATTTTGAGATGCGCCTCAGGAGAGAAAACTCCTTACACAGCCACCTCCGAACAACAATTCCACTTGGTTTAGAAAACAATTTTGTTGTTAGTTTGTGTGTATATATATGGATATATATTCTTACATATAAAATAACAACAAAGTAAAAATAATTTTTTTTAATTAAATAAAAACATCAACGAAACATGAAAATTATCTAGTAAACTATCCCATTCCCCCAACCAAAATGAGACATTATCCCCAATGTTTAAAGAAAGAGAAGTAGATTTTGGAATATATCACATGGTTAGTGTGGAATTGACAGTTACAACTACGACTAAAGATTACAGATTAAGATCCAAGTTTACTTTGTGTTTTTTACCACGATTGTTACCGGACCAGATCAATTTGGAAAGAATATGGTCGATTTTTGGTTCATAAGTTAAGAGTTGGTCAATTAAATCATTAGCTTTTCTTGCAGTTAGGAAGATATATCTTACTGGTTTTGAAATAAACCTATTTCTTTTGGCATCTTCAAGAAATACAAAAAGAAAATCAAAAAATCCATTAACATTAAACACCCCAATGAGTTTTTGGTGAATATTTAAGTTTGCCCATGACGCAACTGTGAATATTTCTTCCAACGTTCCTAGCCCACCTGGTAAAGCAATAAAAGCGTCAGTATGATTGATCATCTCAGTGAGTCTTTCAGACATACCTGAGACAATACATTCTTCTCCATTTGATTTTTCGATGATGTTGTCCTCTATTAAGGGTTTTGGAATGATCCCAAAAACCTAACTGCCACCTTCTTGTACAACCTTTGAAATACACCCCCATCAATTCAAGATTGCCACCTCCATATACTAAATGTATATTTCTTGCTGCCATAACTCTACCCAATTCTTTTGCAGTCTCAGCAAATTCTGGTTTAGTTCCAGAACTAGTTCCACAAAACACACATATATTAGTGACTCGTCTTCTTGAAGTTGTCTCCATTTGTGTTATCTCTGTTAGCTAGATGTGTTGAAGGGAGAGACGTGACGAGCTGAATTAATAGGTCCTGAAAATGGTGAGTAATAAAAGCACTAGTACCTACAAAATGACAATTATTAGATGAACATGAAAATAAATCGTGATAGTAAAAATTTTTAGATACTGTCGGCAAAAAGTCAAGAAATTTAGAACAGTAAATTAATCAAAAGTCAAGGAAATCAAAGCAATAAATATGTATTGGTAGTTGTGATTGTGGCTCACATCTTTCTCTGGTTTTACATCCAGTAATGGCTTGAACGCCCTATATGGATCGTGGATAGGCTTCCCATCCAATTTTCTTATAAATTGGCAAACATGGTCTTTTAAAGTCAGATTCCCGATACTGTACTGTTGTCTTTATTTTTGAAAGTGTGTATATAACTTGCCAATCTCACGATGAACATATCTATTATGATGCATCTCAAGAGTTAATGATATATCATCTAAAGACTCATTATTCAAGCCATCTATAATGAATTGAATTTTATCTTCGTGATTATCAGACACCATTCCTAAAGAACGACAACGAGTATTGCACGTACAGCGTACACATTTATAACAAACACTTGCCAAGCAAATTTTTGCTTCAATTACCCAATGAATATCACTAGGAATACCATGAATCATAAGAAGCCTCATTTTTTTTTTTTGGAAAATTACAAATTTTATATCCAAAAAGAGATGTACAGAAGTATAAGGGGCATACCCCAGGCGGGTACAAGGTTAGAAACAAAGCCCAAAGAAAAAACCATCAAACAAAAGAATAAGCCAAACAGCCCAAAAATACAAAGCTCAAAAGGTCGAAAAACCCCTTCAACGAGGTAAGCAGGCCCGCAAAAACCAGACCACCAAGCCCGATACGCTTGAAGACCAGAAGACGAAAAATTGTTAAGCCCAAAGACGCATATTAACAAGATCGGCCCAATTCAGAAGAAAAAAGATCAGCCCAAAAGCAACGCAACACACCATAAGATGCCCAGGTAGCCCACAATGTTGGTTTCTATTAAGGTCCCAAGATCAATAATAAGCATGAATCAAGTGCGAATACAAATCAACGAAGTTGCTGAATACTCACATCGATCGGTTGAGCGACTGGGAGGCAACAAAAACTCAACTTTCCGCCTCTTCACTGGTTCGGCAGTGGTAGTGCAACCAGTCCTCATTTTCGGCTTTTGAGGATCTTCATCAAGCTCCAAGCTTCGTCGAACGATTCCCAGCTCATAGGTGGACTTCCCTATCACCTTCGCATGTCTCTTAAGTGTGCTAGCACTTGAGATTTTGCCACAAAATCCCACTCTAGTGCTTCCATTTTTCTTCAATCCACTCGACAGTTCACTGCCAAAAACAGAAGAAAAATGCCCTCTAAGGGCGTGAGATGAAGAGAAAATAGGTTGCTCCAAACGTGAGCAAAGAGAAGAAAGAAAGAGATAAAAAAATGTGTGTTAAATTTTGGTATTTGATTTCTAAAACAAATACACAATTTTAGTTCCAAAAGTCAAAGCATTTAATGCCCACAAATGCCAACCACACACATCACCTAATCACATCAATCACAAGTTGTCAAGTCACATCACTCAAAGTGACAAGTGATTTGATGCTTGATGCGACTAGCGATTTGATGCTTGATTTGACGTTCCGCACTCGAATTCGAAATGCGAATGCACTCACCAATAATCTCGGGCTCGGGTTCGTTAATTCTAAATTAACGAATTTTCTGTTGCGTCGTAATTAAATGATTACGCCTAGTGAAATAACTATTCACGTCGCTAACGAATTAATTCTAAATTAATTCGTTCGCCTGAATTAAAATCTAATTTTAATTCCGCGTCGAAATCCAATTTCGTTTAATATATCAAATATATTAATTTATCGATTAATTCCAAATTAATCGTTATCTCTCTTTAATTGATATTTTATCCCAGATAAAATATCTCTGCAATTAATCCCATATTAATTCTCTCTCTCTTCTAATTAATCCCAAATTAATTTAGAGTGCGAGTCATACGTCATCGGTGAATCTTCGGGAAGCGACCCATGAGATCCCCGGATATGTTGGCAGTAAATTCGATCGTCGGACTATCCGAACACGTAAGTACCTCATACTACGTTTATACCGATTTACAAGACAAGGTTGGCCTCTAGCAAAGCGCCATGCGTACCCAATTCTCCGGAAATATCCTTACAGGAATAAAGGATCTATATCAGGCGTAATATACGTAGTATTGCGTATTTCTGTCCAGTATCGGATGATCACGTGCTAGGCCTGGGGCTGGAATTGTGTCTCCCCCGTACGAAGCATATGTCGGATGTCTGGTGACTAGTCTCTATAATCGGATAAACCTGACCTTGTCATTTTATCCCGATAGCTGCAACATTTAAGAGAACCAGTCCCATATCCTACGTGACCATCATCTCCATATGACTGGAGTGATACTTCCATCTTGACATCACACCCAACACACTACGATTCTTAATATACCCAGTATTGGCGTACACAGAACCTGTTAAAGCCCTGGACGACCTCAACAAAAGTATATTAATTGTCGTAAGTATTAGCGGTGCAAGTCTCAGGTTAAGACCAAATACACCTACCCTGATTTCGGACTTCCATAGACACATAGTCATACTACCAATGGAATTCCGAGGGGGTCTATCTAGAGCGAAGCTGTTTCCCATACCATCGGTTAAAACACAACCTCCTATTACACTTGCATGAGTATCTTATACCCAAATTTATGAGAACTATGCCGTTGTGCCCTCACAACGCACAAGTGTAATACTAGTCTTTTACGTATTTATCGATGTCCAATCTCGATAATACTATGACTAGGGATATTTAATGATTTATCCTTCGTGGACTGATACTGTCTCATATCTTTCTCCATCCAGGAACAAATTATAGGGACCTCATATCATTTATACATCTAGGTGATCTAATCACAAATGATAAGAGTGCAATCTCATTTGTCACATAGTTAATTTGTACAACAACACCATGATCTGTACAAATAGTGACGCTATGGGTCATAATTGTCCAACAATCTCCCACTTGGCCTATAGCCAGTCACTCGAGTGTCTTACACCCGAACTATGTACGGTTGGCTCAAACTGCTGAGAAAAGGCTTTCGTCAGCGGATTTGCATGATTATCGTCTGATGCGATTTATACGATCATCACATCACCACGATGTATGATCCGAACGAATCAGATGAATATCGAAGTATGTATCTGGATCGTTGATGAGACCATTAATTCTTTAGCCTGTGCTGACCCCTAGTTCAGTTGCTAACAGAACTATTCCTAATCTAATTAGGATTTATATCGACCCAAAAGGCTTCTATTGCCACCTCAGCTGTAGTAATAACTCGCATTTGTTGTTTATTCGGTAACAGTATCTTACTTGGAAGATTTCCAGCTCACTGTTCCGTTATTCAAACTGTATAGTACCATTTGCGACTTATAGTCGTTTTATCGGTTTAGGAAACTTGCAGTAGTGATCCCAATCACTTGAAGTTCTCCATCTCCATAGACTAAGACAGCATCCTTAGTTCTCTAAGATACTAACAGATGTTCTTAACTTCAATCCAGTGACTATCACTTGGATTGTCATGATTGTGAATCCATATGCTCAAAGCGTATGAAACACCAGGTCGCGTACATTTTTCAATGTACGAGTTCTCTGAGAGTTTTCTTGAAAGCCAAGCTTTCACCGATAGTTTTATGGGAATATCATTTCCAAGAAATGACATATTATCATTATTTTATAGGACAACCACTGTCAGTGCGCTCCCATTAACCCTCTTATATACACAAGAATCATTTTTTTTGAATTAAATAATAAACTATTATGATTACATCAAAACGATAATTCCAAGAACCTATGCTTGCTTCAATCCGAACATGGATCGTATAACCCGCAAACCTTGTTCCTAGTTTTGGTACGACAAAACCGACAGGATGTTATAAACATCCTCCAAAAGATTTCCTTTTCAGGAAAGCGATTTTCCCGTAAGCTGACGTATTTCATAAATGAAACATGCAGCTTTAGCAAGCATTATCCAAATGGATTTACCGTGCCAACAGGTAAAAGGTTGAATCAAAATCAACACAATGTTGATAACGATACGTTTCCGGTAAAAGCCTAGCTTTATACGTTGGTATGTTGCCATCCATGTACGTCTTCCTTGAAGACTTATATAGTACCAGTAGGCACAATGCCTTGCGGTACATCAACTAGTATCAAAACATAGTTGATATACATGGAATACATTTCGGACTCATGACACTTTGTCATAATAGGGAGTCGATACCTTGTATTACTTCCTCATACGTAGTCAGTTGGTATACCTCAATAAGATAGACATCTTTATGAGGCGAGATCAGAAACCCATACCCCAGGCTGTTTTCTGACTCTCTCCGACTTACGCGGTTCTTGTGTATTCGAAGATTAATGTTATAGTTTCATCCTTGATGAACTATTTTTCTGTTCCATTAGGAATCGGTACCTTGAATAGTATTACTCCGATTTTCATCGAGTTTTACTATCCTCCCACTTACCACTGCATATCGGTATTCCTCTTAGGAAAACCGCATGGTGAGCAACAATTAAATTGTTCTCATGTGAGATGTATAAGTACTATACTTATTGTTTCCCTAGGATAATATACATTTGGCACTTATCCATTTTGGGTTTTAGTTTGGTATCATCCAAACACATGCCTAGCATACCCAAATTATCAGGGTTGAGAAACCCAGTTTCTTTCCCGGTCATATCTAATATGATATCTGTCAAACAGATTTTAATGGAACCTTATTCTAAATAAGTTCTTGCAATATTTAAAGCTTATCCGTTGAAGGAAATGGTAGCTCAGAGCGACTCTTGATTAACCTTATCATGTCCAACAAAATTTGGTTACTCTGGTTCGGGCACACCGTCACTTTGACGTGTTCCGGGAGGAGTCCTTAATTGAAAGAATACTATACTCTTTCAAGTATATTAGAAACTTATTGCTTAAGTATTTTCCATTACCGTTCTTACCGTGACAGTTTAATACTTTAGCCGATCTGTTTGTCTATTTCGTGTCGAAACTTTAAAATTTTTCGATTTGTGTTCCATAAAGGAAACACATAACCATAACGCGATGCCACATCCGTAAAGGTCACGAAATATTCATATCCACATCTAGCCTAGCTAGACATGGGCCCACTTGCTTCACTATGAACTAGGGCTAACAGATTGGTGGCATTAATAATTTTACCAAGTAAATGTGTTATAGGCACATTGCCCAATAAACTAGATTCGTAGACTTTATTTGATTGGAATTAAATTGGTCTGAGTACCCACTCTTCAAAAGTGTGGATATACGAGTCTTGTTTAATTGTGTCCCCGATAACAATGCCACAATTAGTTTCATCTGATCAAATCAGTTTGAGCTATTTGTTTGTCATTTTATATTTCTGAGATTTATTTATATTCAAAATATAAATGCTGTTATTCACATCCAATGTGTTTATCTCAATATCATCTTTATATAATGAAACACTTTAGTGTTCTAGAATATAAAGGTAAATCCGCAACGGATTAAACACTGATATAGAGATAATGTATCTAGTCAAACTAGTTACATTATAACAGTTTCTAAATTTAGGTACACACCCGAAGGGTAGTTCCTAAACTTAGATATCTACAATTAAAACAGCGACTTTCGTCCCGTTTCCAAATCGCATATTAATCTCTATTGAAGTCAGTATCCTATTCAAAACAGATTCTGAACATCAATACATATATTTATTTTATGTACCACACTAGGTATCTAAAATCCAATTTTAATACTAGTCATGAACATATTTATGACAATCATATTTGAAGTCAGAGCCTTGCTCGTTCTTGAATTCCTTCATGTCTGCTTTGTCCAAACGCCAGTCACGCTTCCGCGATCCCGTTTGCCACAATTAAGACATTTTGGGATATGTCCTTTATCTTCCCAGAAGATTATAATGATTTTGCCTTTTGCCCTTTTCATATTCCAGAAGCCTTTGGCCAAGCCTTGGCCTTCTAGAATATCGAAGTAAGGTGCGCCTTGCGCTACTTGCCTAATTGCAACGTTTTGACTTTGTCTTCTTGAGAACAGTCATTAACTCTCCAAGAGTTTACTATTGCAATTTAGTACTTCTAAAATCTAAAGATAGATTTATGAAGATCCTTCAATTTCATTATCATACTTTAAGGATCTAATCCTTAGTTCTGATTCAGAAATTAAGGAATCTACTGCGGTAAGTATAATGGATTAAGCACTAAAGTCACCATAACATAAATCTTCCAAAGATTATGCTATACTATTATCTTAACTCCTAGCTCAGGCATAATACGTTATTTTATCAAATAAAATAACTTATTATTTTCCAGGACCATCCTGAAATTTATTCCCAATTTGAAAATTAAACCATTTAAATACATTTTCCCTAGGATTATGTGTTAAATGTCAATCTTTCAATTTATCTTGATTTTAATAGTCCAACTATTTAATAAACGATTAAGGTACTATTTATTATAATGATTACAGTAGTCCAACTATTTAATCAACTATAATTTAATAGATTAAAATCAATTATATTGATTACTATAATCCAATTATAAAATCAACTATAAATGAATAGTTTGAATATAGTCCAACTATTTATTAAAAACAACATTTTAAATATTAGTCCAACTAACATTTAATTTATTTGACGAATGATATTTGAATGAGAGCGTATGGCAAGTAATTAAACGAATATTGCAAATTCAATTCTTGCCTCCCACTATTTTTTGGGGAGCCTCTAACCCTCTGTCGAGTACTCGGGAAACCGTGTTTCCTAGTGGGCTAGGATCCCATTAATTATCACACAATCTTGACTTTGGCCAACAAATTATATGATAATTAACTAGGTAGATCTCTAAGATCGATTGGATCCAATCCAATTCCTAGATCCGGTAGGGGGATATCCAAGTCCGAAACATATATCTTATATATGCCA
This sequence comes from Zanthoxylum bungeanum, assembly GCA_019454045.1. Taxonomy (NCBI): domain Eukaryota; kingdom Viridiplantae; phylum Streptophyta; class Magnoliopsida; order Sapindales; family Rutaceae; genus Zanthoxylum; species Zanthoxylum bungeanum. The sequence goes on along the minus strand of SKCR01005133.1, from coordinate 23,120 downwards.
ATACATCCAATGTATTACCTAATCTTTTTCCTCTGAATCAACTAAGCCTTGGCTTTGGCACAACAAACTTAGTAATCCCAGTCAAGCGCGACCCATTGACCATGGAAAGCTTCGTAATCAATGTCGATGGACAAGAAATGGTCTTGACTTTGGCCAACAAACCACAACTTGGACAAGACACTGATATGGAACAAAGCCTTCGAGATTCAAACACATCCTCGACAGACAAAGGCCTTGACTTTGGCCAACAAACCAATGCCGTCTTAGATCTTGAGTAAGAATCACTCAATGGAAGGAAAAACACTTAATATTATTTGAGGGTTTTTCGCGTGCAAATTGGCAACCAATTTATTATCTTTGTTAAGGTCTCATCATCATACACCTTTAAACATGCATTCTAAACACATAATAATGCGCGTATAAATAAAGTAATAATGATATGCGGATGGATACTTTACACAATTGATCCTAGATCAAATCTCTCCCTTTCTCTCTCCCGCTAGCACATGTATTACTTCTACCCGTTACAATACACTTCTAAAGAAACCTCATTTACATTGAGGGGAATATGTGAGAAGAGAATACAAAGAATAGAGAGGTAATAAGGCTGGAGACGCAGGTCCAATTAATAAATCGAATTTATTACAACAATTTCTAAAATTGTCCCACCCATCTAATATCCATCCGATATACATTATTCATGCATCGCAACCATGTATTCACACAAGCATGTTATCAATCAATGTAATCTAATTAATTTCTGATAATTAATTAGTGATCATCCAATGTTCAAACAACGATTTGATTTTGCTCGAAGTACTCAAAGTACGAATTCTCGAATTAAATTAAACTACATAATTAAATCCAATTCAATATGCATTTAATTCTAATTCACTTATTTAATTCCAAATTAAATATCACACTTTATTAATGAACTTTTAACGACTTAAATTCCAAATTTAATCGCAACGGGTCTCAAAACCCGATTAATGTCCAACGTCAATTTAATTAAAGTCCAATAGGCTTTTAATTAATTTCTTAAGGCGTGGACTTGGTCAACTCGGGTCAAACCGATAACCAAAGTCCAATCCGGGAGTTACCCCATAAGCCCATAAATCAATTTTGGCCCATTAGGTCCAATTAAACTTAAAGGTCCGTTAAGTCGCATTTGGGCTTTATGGATGCGGTTTTGGGCCCAATTGGATCCAATCCATTCGGCCTAAACCTAACTTGGTATAACCAAGCCCAATAAGCCCAATAACAACATTTCAAGCCCAATAACAACATTTCAAGCCCAAATAATTAAATTCCAAAAATCCAATTTTCCCAATTTAATTACATAAAGTGCATTACACAATTAATTACCCAATTAACATTTCTAAAACATCAATTAACATAACTAATCATGCTTAATTACCACAAAACATGTCCAACATATTTTGATCAAAAATCAAACCCAATTACATGCTATTGACTCTCGGCAATTTGGGGATTTAACGTCCGATTCGAATTCAATCCAATTAATTCCACAATCGACATTAAATCATATTCCCGAATGATTTCCAACACATCCAATGATCAAAAATCAAAAATCCCAAGACATTATAGGGCTTCTAACTTTCGGCCAAGCTAAGTATTTTGGGGAAAAATGTTCCAAATAATTTTTCAACAAATGATCCAATCATTCATTATAAAACACATTCAAGCATACTTAATCATCCAATTTCATAATTCTTGCTCAAAATCAATTTTACCCAAATTTTAAGCCCTAAACATTTCATGCTCAAACCTTGCTCTAGATGCCATTGTTGGTTTCTATTAAGGTCCCAAGATCAATAATAAGCATGAATCATACAAATCAACGAAGTTGCGGAATACTCACATCGATCGGTTGAGCGACATGGAGGCAACAAAAACTCAACTTTCTGCCTCTTCACTGGTTCGGCAGTGGCAGTGTAACCAGTCCCCATTTTCGGCTTTTGAGGATCTTCATCAAGCTCCAAGCTTCGTCGAACGATTCCCGGCTCATGGGTGGACTTCCCTATCACCTTCGCATGTCTCGTAAGTGTGCTAGCACTTGAGATTTTGCCACAAAATCCCACTCTAGTGCTTCCCTTTTTCTTCAATCCACTCGGCAGTTCACTACCCAAAACAGAAGAAAAATGCCCTCTAAGGGCGTGAGATGAAGAGAGAAATAGGTTGCTCCAAACGTGAGCAAAGAGAAGAAAGAAAGAGATAAAAAAATGTGTGTTAAATTTTGGTATATGATTTCTAAAACAAATACACAATTTTGGTTCCAAAAGTCAAAGCATTTAATGCCCACAAATGCCAACCACACACATCACCTAATCACATCAATCACAAGTTGTCAACTCACATCACTCAAAGTGACAAGTGATTTGACGCTTGATGCGACTAGCATTTGACGCTTGATTTGACGTGCCGCACTCGAATTCGAAATGCGAATGCGCTCGCAAATAATCTCGGTCTCGAGTTTGTTAATTCTAAATTAACGAAATTTCCGTTGCGTCGTAATTAAATGATTACGCCTAGCGAAATCACTATTCACGTAGCTAACGAATTAATTCTAAATTAATTCGTTCGCCCGAATTAAAATCTAATTTTAATTCCGCATCGAAAATTTCGTTTAATATATCAAATATATTAATTTATCGATTAATTCTAAATTAATCGTTATCTCTCTTTAATTGATATTTTATCCCAGATAAAATATCTCCGCAATTAATCCCAGATTAATTCTCTCTCTCTTCTAATTAATCCCAGATTAATTTAGAGTGCGAGTCATACGTCATCGGTGAATCTTCGGGAAGCGACCCATGAGATCCCCGGATATGTTGGCAGTAAATTCGGTCGTCGGACTATCCGAACACGTAAGTACCTCGTACTACGTTTATACCGATTTACAAGACAATGTTGGCCTCTAGCAAAGCGCCATGCCTTCCCAATTCTCCGGAAATATTCTTACAGGAATAAAGGATCTATATCAGGCGTAGTATACGTAGTATTGAGTATTTCTGTCCAGTATCGGATGATCACGTGCTAGGCTTGGGGCTGGAATTGTGTCTACCATGTACGAAGCACATGTCGGATGTCTGGTGACTAGTCTCTATAATCGGATAAACCTGACCTTGTCATTTTATCCCGATAGCTGCAGCATTTAAGATAACCAGTCCCGTATCATACGTGACCATCATCTCCATATGACTGGAGTGATACTTCCGTCTTGACATCACACCCAACACACTACGATTCTCAATATACCCAGTATTGGCATACACAGAACCTGTTAAAGCCCTTGACGACCTCAACCAAAGTATATTGATTGTCGCAAGTATTAGCGGTGCAATTCTCATGTTAAGACCAAATACACCTACCCTAATTTCGGACTTCCATAGACACATAGTCATACTACCAGTGGAATTCCGAGGGGGTCTATCCAGAGCGAAGCTGTTTCCCGTACCATCGGTAAAACACAACCTCCTATTACACTTGCATGAGTATCTTATACCCAAATATATGAGAACTATGTCGTTATGCCCTCACAACGCGCACAAGTGTAATACTAGTCTTTTACGTATTTATCGATGTCCAATCTCGATAATACTCAGACTAGGGATATTTAATGATTTATCCTTCGTGGACTGATACTGTCTCATATCATTCTCCGTCCAAGAACAAATAATAGGGACCTCCTATCATTTATACATCTAGGTGATCTAATCACAAATGATAAGAGTGCAATCTCCTTTGTCACATAGTTAATTTGTACAACAACACCATGATTTGTACAAATAGTGACGCTATGGGTCATAATTGTCCAACACACAGAGCAACAAAAAAACAATTACAAACTTGAGAAATCAGTCCCAAATCGCCTAAACAAAGAGCCACTACCACACCAATCAACAAAACCACATCGCCTATCTAAAGCATCCACACTTTAGAGACTGGCAAACCCTTTACCACATTGCCTCATTCTTTTTGTGCGTGCTTTGTAAATGTTTATTAGAGCATTTTGGGGGAGAAAAGGAAAATGTTTGTGGAGTTTTGCGAGAGTTTATTCCATTCTTTAATTGTAGCGTATCAGTAATTTTAGTAGACTGAAATAACCAACTTTGAGTCACGGAGTACCGTTATTTGCTGCTTAACCGTGGTGTAAAAAAAAGAAAACAAAACAAAATGCTGCAAAACTAAGAAAAATGGAAATTAGAAAAATATTAAAGAGAAAAGAAAAGAAACTACATCAATCACGGTATACTGGGTTTGAAAGGAGAAAAGATTCTTGAAAATTTAAACACTCCAAAAACAGTTTCAGACGTTGTCCATTCCCTTTAAATATATCACCATCCATAAGATTCTCAATGTCAATAGCCCCGTATGGATAAACGTGTTTCACAATGAATGGGCCAGTCCATTTGGATTTTATTTTCCAGGAAATAAATGAATACTAGAATTATAAAGCAAACCATTTTGACCAACTTCAAAAAAATTTCATGAAATTCAACTATTATGAAAGGCCTTAGTTTTAGCTTTAATAATTTTCGTATTCTCATATAAATCATTCCCTAACTCTTCAAGTTCATTTAATTGCAATTTACGTTCGTGACTGGCACTTTCAAGGTTTGAATTTAATGCTTTAATAGCCAATATGCTTTATGTTCAAGTTCTACAGGAAAATGACAAGGTTTTCCATGAACTAGACGATAGTGTGACATTCCCAAAGACGTTTTGAAAGCTGTTCGGTATGCCCAAAGTGCATCAGTTAGTCGAAGAGACCAATCTTTGCAATTTGGGTTAACCGTTTTCCCTAAAATTTGTTTAATTTCCATATTCGTTAGTTCAAATTGACCTTCTCGTCTGAGGGTGATAGGAGGTGGAAACTTTGTGTGTGACTCCATACTTTTTCATTAAGAACTCAAAGGGTCTGTTACAAAAGTGTTTACCTCCATCACTTATAATGGCCCGGGGGATTCCAAATCGACTTAAAATATTTTCTTTTAAAAATTTGATCACTGTTGTGTGATCATTGTTCTGACAAGGAATTGCCTCGACCCATTTTGAGACATAATCGACTGCAACTAAAATATATAAAAATCTAATTGATGGTGGAAATGGGCCCCTGAAATCTATCCCCTAACAATCAAAGATTTCGACGACAAGGATGAGATTTAAAGACATCATGTTTCTCTTTGAAATGGATCCTAACTTTTGATAGTTTCGCAACTTTAGCAGAAAGCGTGTATATCATGAAAAATGATGGGCCAATAAAATCTACACTGCAAAATTTTGCAGCGGTTTTCTTAGTTGAAAAATGACCTCCACATGCTTCTGAATGACAAAACTGAATAACACCACGTATCTCACTGTCCGGTATGCATCGTCTGAAAATCTAATCAGGGCAACACTTAAACATATATAGATCATCCCAATAGAATCTTTTGACTTCGGTCAAAAATTTCCTTCTGTCTTGCTGGCTCTAGTCTGTAGGTATCTTTCATGTTGCAAGAAAATTGACGATATTAGCATACCAAGGCATTGTATTTACAGAGAATAAAAACTCATCGGGAAATGAGTCATTGATATGAGTTGTATCAATTAATGACTCATTTGTAAGTCTCGATAAATGATCTGCAATCACGTTCTCTACTCCATTCTTGTCTTTGATTGTGAGATTGAATTCTTGAAGCAACAAAATCCACCGTATTAATCTTGGCTTTGCATCCTGTTTAGACATCAAATATTTAACAACAACATGATCAGAATAGACAATGGTTGAATAGCCAATTAAGTATGATCGAAATTTATCCAATGCGAATATTACAACAAGTAGTTCTTTTTCTGTGGTAGTGTAATTCATTTGTGCAATGTTTAAATTTCTACTTGCGTAATATATTACATGCGGCTTACCTTCCTTTCTCTGTCCTAGCACTACACCAACTACATAATCACTAGCATCACACATTAGCTCGAAAGGAAAGGACAAATCAGAGGATTGCATAATAGGAGCAGAAGTCAAAAGACTGATAATTTTTCGAATGATTTTTGACATTCTTCTATTCATTCAAATATTACATCTTTTAATAGGAGGTTACATAAGGGCCTGGATATGGTATTAAAGTTTTTAATGAACCTCCTATAAAATCCGGCATGTCCTAAGAAAGAACAGATTTCCTTGGCTGTTTTTGGTGATGGCAATTTAGAGATTACTTCTATTTTGCCTTGTCAACCTTAATACCTTTAGATGACACAACGTGACCCAAAATAATTCCTGAATTAGTCATAAAATAGCATTTTTCCCAATTCAACACAAGTCCTTTTTCTTCACATATTTTCAAAATATTTTCCAGATTATTCAAGCAATTATCAAATGAATTCCCAAAAACAGTTATGTCATCCATAAAGACCTCTAAACAGTGTTCAACCATGTCACTAAATATGATTACCATGCATCGTTGGAATGTTGCAGGTGCATTACAAAATCCAAAAGGTATTTTCCTAAATGCAAATGTTTCAAAGGGGCATGTGAATGTGGTCTTTTCTTGGTCTTCTAAAGTAATGAGAATCTGATAATAAGCCGAGTAACCATCAAGAAAATAATAGAATGGATGTCCATCTACTCTTTCCAAAATTTGGTCCAGAAATGGTAAAGTAAAATGATATTTTCTAGTTGCGTCATTTAGTTTTCTATAATCAATGCACATACACCAACTAGATGGAATGCGAGTTGGGATTAATTCTCCTTTATCATTTTTTATAACAGTAATTCTAGATATTTTAGGTACAACTTGTGTAGGACTTACCTACTTACTATTATAGATATGGTAGATAATGCTTACATCAAGAATTTTAAGGACCTCAGTTTTTACAACTTCTTTCATGTGAGGGTTTAATCTTCTTTGGGGTTGACGATATATCTTAGCATTATCTTCTAAATATATTATGTGCGTGCAGATTAATGTATTAATGCCTTGTATGTCTTTTAAAGTCCATCCAATTGCCAATTTATGTTATTTCAACACATTTAAAAGTTTACCTTCTTGATCCCTTGTGAGAGAATAAGAAATTACAACAGGATAATTTTGTTCATCTTCTAGAAATGCATATTTCAGTTCTTCTGGCAAAACTTTTAACTCCAAATTAGGTCATTCCTCATGTTTTTCTTCTTCCAGTGTTCCCAGTTCTTCCAAATTTTGTATCTTTCCATCGTTTTCCAATACCTGTGTATAGTCAAGTAGAAAATCATTAGTAATATCCGAATCCATTTTCGTACTTGATTCAACAAAATTAGCAGTACAAATTTTCATGGGATCCGATAAACTCCCCTGAATATGCTCATTCATAATTGGCTCAATTGATTTTATGCTTTCCTTTTCATTGTCCTCATCATATGGCTATTTGCACATGTTAAAAATATTTAGCTCCAATGTCATGTTGCCAAAAGACAAATTCATGATTCCATTCCTGCAATTAATTAAAGCGTTAGCTGTTGCTAAAAATAGGCGACCAAGTATTATAGAGATTGGCTTATAACTGTATGTCACAGGTTTTATTTCTAAGACAATAAAATCCATAGGATATATGAATTTATCAACTTGTAATGACACATCTTCCAAAATTCTTTCTGTACCTTAATTTATCTATCAGTAAATAAAAGAGTACTTGAGGTTAGTTTTATCTCGCCAATATTAAGTTGTTGGTAAACCGAAAATGGAAGTAAATTTACTCTAGCTCCAAGATCAAGTAAAACATGTTCAATATTTTGATTTCCAATAATACAAGAAATAGTTGGACAACCAGGATCTTTGTATTTTAATGCATTATTGGTTGAAAGAATGAAACTTACCTGTTCAGCTAGAAAAGCTTTCTTTCTTACCTGATGTTTTCTTTTACCGGTGCACAAATCTTTCAGAAATTTGGCATAAGATGGTATCCGTTGGATGACATCTAACAAAAGAATATTGACCTTTACTTGTTTGAATATTTCATAGATTTCTGGGGAGTGATTCAATTTCTTTATTTTTAATGCCTGAGGAAATGGAGGTGCATGTGATAAATTATTATTATCAATGACGGGTAATGGTTCATCAACCTCTTCCTTACCCCCTGAATTTGTTTTATTCTCAGCTTCGTGAGGTTCAAGAATAGGTATTTGGATGTGTTTTCCACTACGAAGAGTAATAACATATTTGACTTGGTCTAAATGTTGATTTCCAGAACTACCCTCGTGAGGATTTAGATGACTCTTGGGATTTGACTGTGGTTGTGCAAGAAACTTTCCTTTCTCATTAATGGTCAATGTAGAAGTAATTTTAGCAAAAGTTTCTCTCAAATCATTCATCGTTTGTGCATTTTGGTTATTGATGGCTTCCTGTTTTTCCATGAATGCATTCAAGGTATCTTCAAAGGTTTTCCTAGGTGGTGGGACATATGGTGCATAATTCTGGGAATTTCAGAAATTCTGGTTAACCTGGGGAGGTTGTTGTGAGGATTTTGCTTGGTTATCATTCCTCCAATTGAAGTTTGGATGGTTTCTCCAACCGGAATTGTAGGTTTGTGAGTATGGGTTTAGATTTGGTCTATTGAACGTGTTTACAGAACTGACTTGGTCATGGAGACATTCTTGCAGGGCTAGTAAGGATGGGAAAACTTGTGTGACATGTTCATTTGAATTATAGATTTGACAAAGAACTTCCTGAACTGATTTGACATGATCACTCTTCCCTACTTCTAAAGCCTCAATTTTTTTAGATAGACATGCATACTTGGCAGCAAGGTCATGGTCTTCCATAAGGTTAAACATACCTCTATCAGATGATTGTGGTTTTACAGATGACTCATAGATGCCTACTGTGTCCCATTGTTATGCATTCTCTGCTATGTGTTCTAGGTAATCTAGTGCATCTTCGGGATCTTTGTCCATAAACTCATTGTTACACATCATCCCCACTACTGATCTTATAAATCATCCCATGTTCTAATAGATCCCGATCTAAGGTTTTGCAGCCAAATTTTAGCTTTATCCTTTAAAGAAAAGGGAAAAAACTTTAAACGAATTATATTCATGCTACAATTTTGGTCTGTGTAAGTGTACATACCTCTTCAAATTCCCTTAAGTGCTGATAAGGATTCTTTGATTGTAGACCATAGAATATGGGTAAAAGATGGATGATACCTGATTTAAAATTAAAACGTGTTGCATATGGAGGAAAAACAATGCAAGATGGCGATCCTGTCCTAGTGGGATTCATGAATTGTCTGAGTGTCCTGGGATGACTAGGATCTCCGTGCTGAGACTCGTTTTCTTCTGATTAACTAGGTTTTCAACTCGGGCAAATGGATTTTCAATTTGGTTCTCGGCCATTTTGACGAACGATGAAGGTGATGGAGATTCTCTATTTAGTCTTCCGCTGGATGATCAAGACCAGTGTCTCATGCAACCTAAATAAAAAAATAAAACAAAAACAAATACAATATTTATAAAAAGGAATTAAATGAAAAGATAAAAAATGAAAATAAAATAAAGAAAAAGAAAAAGAAAAATTATTCTATCTATTAAATAATAATTCCCCGACAACGGCGCCAAAAACATGACAGGCTCAAAAAAAGGTCTTTTACTCCCAAGTATAAGAGTGTCGAAGTAATAAAATAACCCAGTAAGTCCAGGGTCGATCCATAGGGAATAGATTTAGTAAAATAGAATGATAAGTAGAGATAAAAGAAAAATATTTGATTTGTTGAAGTTGTTGGAATCTTTTATGTTAAAATGCAATAATAGAATGAAATGTTGGAGTTAGGGAATCTACTTTTAATATTTCAAATCTAGAAATCTCGCTTAATTATATCATTGGGCCGATGCCGATGGGTCGGGGTCAACCCAAGTTCACTATAGTTTCCATCGATTACTTCACCAAGTGGGTGGAGGGTGAACCGTTATCTATAATTACTAAGAAGAAGGTGACATATTTTGTCAGAAAAAACATCGTCTGCCGATTTCGGGATTAACCGGGCCATTATTACGGACAACGAGAAGTAGTTTGATAACAAAGGCTTCAGAAATCTTTACGAAGGCCTCCAAATTTCACTGAGGTTTGCCTCATCTGCTCATCTGAAGTAAAATGGGCAAGTGGAAGCAACAAATAAGACCATCAAGAACAACTTGAAGACAAGGCTCGGATCCTGCAAGGGTTTATGGGTTGAGGAGCTGTCGGAGGTAATTTGGGCACATCGAACGACATATAAGGATTCCATGGGTGAAACACCTTTCTCATTGGCCTATTGGTGTGAGGCGGTCATCCCAGCGCAGATCGGAGTGGCAAGCCATCGGGTGCAGCATTTTGCAGAGGGGAAAAATGATGACCTCATCAGGCACCATATTGATTTGAGGGAAAGGTCGACAGTTAAAATGGTCGTATATCAGCAAAGGATGGCTCAGTTTTATAATAAGAAAAGAGGGGTAGAATGATGACCTCATCAGACACCATCTTGATTTGATAGAAGAAAAGAGGGAAAGGTCAACATTTAAAATGGCCGTGTATCAGCAAAGGATGGCTCGGTTTTATAACAAGAAGTTTCAGATGCGATATTTTCTTCCCGGAGATTTGGTCATAAGGCATGTTACTTTGAATATCAGGAGGCCCGATGAAGATTCGTTGGGAGCAAAGTGGGAAGGGTCGTATAGGGTGATTGAGATCATCAGGTCGGGTGCCTATCTTTTAGATCAGCTGGATGGTACCCGACTCAGGAAGTGATCGGTGGTAATCACACATGTAACGCAAACGCATGTATTGCTCAAGTAGTATACAAATATCGATCACATGAGGACTTAATTCCTTTACTATTATTAATTACTGACGCTAAATGTTTACATGTATCTAACTAAGATTGGAAGGGAATGTTTGTTCCTTGGTTGAAGTTGGATTTCATAAAAAGTATATAAATAAAAACATAAAAAAAACAAAGTAAATTAATAATAAAGAAAACAACATCTAGGGTTATGATTCCACACAATATTATTTTAATGATGAATTGATTCTCTTATACATGTGTAATAAATCAGTTGTTAACCTGGAATACGAAGATATGCATAAGCCTCTTCCGATGGTCGAATTCAAACACCCAAATTAACCCAATTAACTATATTCCTTTGTTAACTAAGTTACCTGAATTCATTAAGTTCAAGTTCCAATTATGGCTACCCACGCCCGACAGGTATATTCCTATCCTGAAAGGAAATCCCCCCTAAAGTGAGATCGTGAGCTATTGAATCTAAGGCTGAAACCTAAAATCCCTTTTCCAAGTTCATTTTAAGTTTACCACATCAATCTTATTGGTGATCAGGCAACAAGAAGCATTAAGCTTAAGATTCAATAAACAAGCTAAAGTATCATACATAATATAATTAAATCAATTATTAAACTCGTGAATATTGTGCTTCATCACTTCCCTATATTAAAAATAAAATGATGAGGTTAGGGGATCTACCTTTATTATTTCAAATCTAGAAATCTCATTTATTATAATATATAAATTTGCATTATATTACCAACCGATCATATAGGAAATATCCCGATTAAGTCATGTTTTAATTAATTCCACACCGACCATAAGGCGGTATCAAATTAAGTCAGGTTAAAATTAATTTAATTAAGTCCAACCGACCATAAATACGGTTGTAGAACACAAAAATCGGCGACGCTATTCCAGGCTCGCAGCTCGGTCAAGAGTACGGAGTAGCCCGCGGGGGACTAAATCGGAGAATAAATGAGTCGCCACCCAGTGTGAACTGGGAAATGATTTAAGGCCGCACTCACCCCACGCAAGGGAAGACCTCAAATTGTTAGGTTCAGAATGGTCCCTTATGTCACTTGTAATGAACGGATTTGTGCAATTTTAACCAAGTCTACGCAACATACATTTGCAAAAGTAATCTACATCTAAATTCATATACGGCCTAAATCTAAGTTTGCATGCATAAAAAATAAGTCAGGATAGCGGTAAATACACAACTCATGAATAATTAAAATTAACACATGCGGAAGCATAGATAAATCATGCATAAACTAAATAACATACTTAAATGACTAAATCATGCTTAGAAAAATAAATAACATATTAAACGACTGAATCATGCTTAGACACATGCGGAAATATAGATAAATCATGCGGAAGTATAGTAAATAACATACTAAACGACTAAATCATACTTAGAAAAAATAAATAACATATGCCCTCAGGTCTAACCTCTTAAGTCGTCTCTTGGAAGTGCGTTTCGCGGTTGTCGGAAGGGTTGACGCTCCGCAACTTTTCCGATTTACTGGTTTTTTTAGATTCCTTCGTTACTTTCGCTATTTCGGGCTGCTTTTGCTCACTTTTCGCGGTTTTAGTGTTTTAGGCAGTGTTTCAGGGTAGAATTTTTGGTGATAAATGGGCAGATTTTCTGGACAGTTTCGCGTGTTTTTTAGGCAGTTTACTGGGCAGTATCGGTGGTCAAAATAGTACAGTTTTTGGGGCAGTTTTGTGGTCAAAATTGTGTAATTTTGCGGGTGTAGTTTGCGGGTTTTAGTGCAGTTTTACGGGTGCAGTTTATGGGTTTTTAGTGTAGTTTTTACACAGTTTTTGCGGTATTTCAGAGGCAGGTTTTGGGTAGTTTTCGGTGTGTTTTTAAGGGCAGTTCAGGGCAGTCTTTAGGGGTGCAGTGGCATGAATTTGAAGGGCTATTTCAGGGGTATTGGCGTGAATTTCAGGAGCTGATTTGGGGAGGCAGTGGCGTGAGGTTGAGGGGCTGTTTCAGGGGTATTGGCGTGAATTTTAGGGGCTGATTTGGGGAGGCAGTGGCATGAGTTAGGGGCTGATTTTGAGGGGGCCTTGGGAGTGAGTCAAGGGCTGATTTTCTGGCAGTGTTTAGGCGTGTAAGGGGGCTGGTTGAAGGCTATTTTATGCTTGAGATTGAGGGCAGTTCACTGGTTGTTTGTTATGGCAATGGAGAGGAACTTGAGGATGCTTGGGCGTGAATACCTTAGGGGGAGAATGGTTGGATTTTGGTCTTTTTTATAGGCAAATGTTGGTGCATTAATTGGGTGGGCTATTATTGGTGGAGGCTATTAATTAGGAGGTGGCTTTTGTTGTTTGGTAATGAGATTGATGTGTTGTATCTTTTGACTTGGTGGGAGGCTATTAATTAGGAGGTGGCTTTGTTGAAAATGGGGTGTGAGGTGAATTGGAGTCAATGGACGTGGGGTTTGTTGGTGGAGGGTGACTTTTGTGGAAAGGGCATGGGGTAGTCTCTTTATGGGCTTGGTGTGTGATTTGGTTTGGTTTTGTGGGCTTATGGGCGTGGACTTAGTGTTTTGGTGGGCTTAGTGTGGGTTGCGGGGATTTTGGGCAATGAAGTGTTTTGAAACAGAGGTCCAACAAGCAAACCTGAAGCTAAGCAAATGAATTAAATCCAACAAGGTATCAATTTCCGACTCTTTCCTTCCGACGTCCGTTTACCATGACTTCTGCGACTTAAAAGGTAGTGCCTCCGCACGAGGCTCATCATCGGGACTTATATGCAAAAATGCAGTGCCTACAGTCGCCCCCACTTTGATGGGACTTGTGCAGTGTGTGACAATGACAATCCAATCAAAGTCATGCAATGCATTTTTACTTACCTGGCTTGCCAGCTGCCACCTGACTTGCCTGTTGCTTCGAACTATGTTGATGATGCAGTGGGCCTTGACCTAAGACGCATCCCGAAACTGCAACTGATGTGTGGGCCTCGACCCATGCTCCATTCCCGGAGTGCCATTCCCGGCAAGTGATGCAGTGGGCCTCGACCCTGGGACGCATCCCGAAACAACAACTGATGTGGGCCTCAACCCTGGGACGCATCCCCAAAACTGCCGATGATGTGGGCCTCACCTCTGGGACGCATCCCCGAAACTACTGATGATGTGGACCTCAACCCTGAGACGCATCCCCAAAATCGATACTGATGCTAATGTGGGCATCGACCCTGGGACTCATCCCCAAACTGATACTAATGTTGATGTGGGCCTCAACCCTGCTGTATGAGAAAGGGTAGACTGGTCGCCCCCAGTCTTGGTTCTTCTTTTTATCATTTGCTGCTTTCATTAGCTCAAGGTAGATCTCCTAATGTGATGTTACATACCGACACATTGTACTGCTTCTCACGAGATAATCCTGATAGCTAAACATATTTTCGTCCTCAACGAATGCTTCGTGTCGAAAACAGAGAACCTTCAAAGTACATAATACACTCAAATCCAATCATCTGAATGAGTGATCTAAACTAGACTCCTAGTGTGTGTGTGCCAAGGCTCTTTTGCAGCTTAATCCTTAAGTAAGCCGACTCGATGATTTTGTCTCGGAGAATTGGATCAGTGGGTCTAACCAATCTAGATTTCTTGATCATACTCTGTGATTACTTCCTCGTACTCAACATGATATGATTTTCTTCTTTTTATTCTTTTGTCTCTTTCTTTCTTTCTTTTCATTTTTGAACTTTTTTTTTCTCTTTTTCTCTTTTCTTTCTTTCTCTTTTTTTCGACACACCTACCCTTTAAGGTAGCATTTCTCCTCATGGTGGTCCTAATACTCGCCCATGGGTAGCTTCACACTTATCGGTTATAGGTGGTCTATATTTTTTTTTCTTTCTTTTCTTTGCAGAGACTTTTTCTTTTTTCCAACCATATCATATATCGTAGTATGAGTAAACCAGGATGTACATCTAGGCAAACGGTCATTCACTGATCCGCCATCTCTTTGACTAGTCATCTCGCCAACTACTCATGCTTCTACTACTAAGATCCTGTAATCAAGTGCTCGCGAGTCTAACCGAGATCAACCACCCGGTATACCGGATGAGAGCACATCTCGCACTCATCGTTTCTAAGGTTTCTCCCTACAACAAACAATGTCATCACCGGACATATGCCTAACCATCAAAGACTTCATTTTTTTTCACTCACTCATTCCACATAAATCTTTCTTTCAACCACTGATAATGTGAGCTTCACCCCCTGGGATCTATTCTCGAAACTCATACTGATATGGGCCTCAACCCTGGGATTCCTTCCCAAAACTGATACTTGTTCATTCTTGAAACTGATAACACTGTACCGTTGCTGCTTCTAGTTGGCTTGCCTCCACCGTTTTCTTCTTCCCTTTTTGAAACCTGTGAATACAAAACAAAACACAAAATAATGCAAGTGCGTTACGTGTATGCATGCATGCATGGGTGAATTTCCTATCCCGTTGGGTTAGGTCTTCTGCTAGTTCTCCTGGTGACTGCTTGGTCTTATCTTCCTTAGGCAAAATACTGCTTCAATCTATCCACGTTGATCGGCTCGGTGAACTCATTCCCTTCCAAATCTGACAGTCTCACTGCCCCATTTCCCATCACCTTCTAAACTATATAGGTTCCTTCCTAGTTGGGTCTGAACTTTCCTCTCGGATCCGTCGTCGAAGGCTTTGATTGTTTGAGCACCAGATCACCCTTCCTGATCTTGGTAGGACGTACCTTCTTGTTGAATGCTCGAGCCAACCTCTTCTGGTATAACTGCATATGCTGCAAGGACTTCATTCTCTTCTCATCCAGTAATGTCAACTATTCAAATCTCTGCGAGACCCACTATTGTTCAGGTAGCTCTACTTCTGCTAATACTTGCATGGACTGTATCCCAACTTCCACCGACAGTACTACTTCCATTCCGTAGACCAAAGAGTAAGGCGTGGATCTTGTTGCTATTCTTACAGAAGTTCTATATCCCCACAGGGCGTATGGCAGCTTATCGGCCCAATCTTTGTAGTTCTCTGTCATCTTGGCTAATATCGTCTTCATTGTCTTGTTGGCTGCCGCAACTGCCCCATTTGCCAGCAGTCTGAAAGGTGACGACTTGTGATGTCCTATCCCATACTTCTGTAACATCGCATTTGTTTCTCCTTGAAACTGAACTTCGTTGTCTGTTACTACATGGTGTGGCATTCCATATCGACAAATGAGGTTCCGAGCTATGAACTTTGCCATCTGCTTTGCTGTGACTTTGCGGAACGACTCGGCTTCCACCCATTTTGAAAAGTAGTCCACTGCCACTACTATGAAACGATGTCCATTCGATGTATTCGGTCGAATTTCTCCGATCATGTCGATTCCCCATGCTGAAAAAGGCCACGGCTCTGATAGCCCATGCAACTCTGTGTGAGGCAGATGGTTCAAGTTACCGTGTGCTTGACAATCATGACACTGCTTTACCAGCTTTGTGCAGTCAGCTTCCATTGTCAACCAGTAAAAGCCTTGTCTCACTATCTTACGGGACAAATTCAACCCATTCACGTGCGGTCCACATACCCCGGTATGTACTTCTTCCATTACCTTTTGAGCCTCTTCTTTTCTCAAAAACTTCAGCTGAATGCCATTTGCCTGTCTCTTGTAGAGTTCTCCCTTCAGACTCACATACTGAGAAGCCAACTTTTGAATAGCTATTCTGTCATTTCTGCTTGCTTCTTCTGGGAGTTCCCCGCGTTCCAAGTATCGCTGAATATCATGATACCAAGGTTTCCCATCGTTGACTTCCACTTCCAAGATTCTTTCTATCTCATAAACCGGATTGCTTGCTATCGTCAACACCAGAGGTCTCATCACCAACTTCTCCGAATTTTCCCAAGTTGCAGCTAGTGTTGCCAATGCATCTGCCATCTGGTTCTCTTCTCGCGGCAAGTGCTGGAATTTATAGTCAAGGATGGCATGTGCCAGATTCCTGAGATAAAACAAGTAGGGTTTCAACCGTTCTTCTTTCAACTCCCACTCTCCTTGCATCTGTCTGACTACCAACATCGAGTCCCCGTAGACATCAAAATTCTTAGCCTTCAAAGTTATCAATGAAGTCAATCCAAAGGCACATGCTTCATACTCAGCCATGTTGTTGGTTACTCCGAACGTCAACCTCTTCGCCATAGGAAAGGTTTCTCATTCAGGGGTTACTATCATGATTCTAATTCCGGCTCCTTTGCAGTTTACTGCTCCGTCGAATTACATCTTCCATAATTGAACTGTAATAGCTTGGACTTCCTCGTATGGGAACTCAAACTTGTATTGATCTCTTTCTATAGGTTGTAATGCCAGGAACTCTGCTACGGCTCGCCCTTTGATTACTTTAGAAGTGAGGTATTTAATATCAAACTCTGTCAGTAATACCAACCATCTGCCTAACTTCCCAACTAGTGAAGGCACTGAATGCAGATACTTCAAAGGATTCTCCTTTGCTACCACTTAGATCTAATAAGATTGGAAATAATGGCGCAATTTTATGGACGCCCACACTACTGCCAAACAGATCTTCTCTACTTCTTGATAGCGGGATTCATACGGAAGCATCTTCTTACTGAGGTAGTAGACTGCATGCTCTACCCCCGTCTCATATGCTTATACTATCATCACCCCCAACGCTTCGGGTTGTATGGCCAAATACAGTACCAAGGGCTTCCTGGTCTCGGAGGTCTCAAAACAGGAGGCTTCACTAAGTATTCTTTGACCTCGTCGAAGGCTTCTTGGCATTGATCATTCCATTTCACTGGCTGGTCCTTCCTTAGCAATTTGAAAATAGGTTCACATACCGATGTCAACTTGGCGATGAACCGACTGATGTACTGAATTTTCCCGAGGAATGCTCTAACTTCTTTCTTTGTCTTCGGTGCTGGCATCTAAGTAATTGCCTTGATCTTCTCAGGGTCCACTTCTATTCCTCCCATTCCCACTGTGTGGAATAATAACTTCCCCGACGTTACCCCAAACACACATTTCTTGGGGTTTAACCGCAAGTTGTATTTGTCGACTCGCTGAAGGATCTTCTCCAGTGCTTCTATATGTCCGCTTCTTGTCTCTGATTTCACCATAATTTCGTCCACATATACCTCAATCTTTTTATGCATCAAGTCGTGGAATAATGTGGTAGCCATCAACTAGTAAGTGGCCCCTGCATTCTTGAGCCCAAACGACATCACTTTATAGCAATATGTACCCCATTATGTGACAAAGGCAGTCTTATGCTTGTCTTCTTCATCCATAAGGACTTGATTATATCCTGAGATCCCATCCGTGAACGAGTACATGGCAGATAAAGCCGCACTGTCAACAAGCACATCTATGTGGGGTAAAGGAAAATCATCCTTCGGGCAAGCTTTGTTAAGATATTTGTAATCCACGCACATTCTAACCTTCCCATCTTTCTTCGGTACTGGTACAATGTTTTCCAACCACTCGGGATATTTCACCACTTCTAGAAATCCCACATCTATCTGCTTCTTGACTTCTTCTCTGACCTTCTCGGCCCAATCAGGTCTCATCCTTCGGAGCTTCTGCTTTACCGGCTTCATGTTCGGGTAAGTCGGTATTGTGTACTGGGTGATGCTTCTGTCTACCCCGGGCATGTCCTCATAGGACCAAGCGAATACTTTGGCATATTTGACTACTATCTCTTCTAACTTCTTCCGCTCTTGAGGGATAACCTCACTTGCAATTAAAATCTCCTTTGGACTTTCAGGCGTACTAAGGTAAATGTGTTTGTTTTGGTTGAGTTGATGTCAAATATGCTCAAATCATGAAAATTGAGAGGGAGAGACTCAGACAAGTAAGCGAAATGAACGTCTTTATTGCTAGCAGATGCAGGAATACATTCAAATAGATCAGAGAGATAAACATCTTCATCCTCCACAGATGCTTCATCTCCCGCAGCTGGGTCTTCCTCAGTTCCCTTATTCTCCTCGAGGGTCAGACTCTCCAGTGTCATCAGCTCTTCCTCTCACTTCTCTTCCTTATTTGCAATCTCTTATGCTGGTGGTTTCTCACCCATCACATCCTGAAAGGTCTCAAATCCTAGCATTACGATCATGTTGACCTATACTAGTTCAGGTTCTCCCTGATATCATGTTGCCTTCACAAAGCATTCTGTCAGTTTCAATCCTTTCTTCTTAATCTTTGGCTTATCCTCATCAGACTTGTATCCCAGCCCCCTCCGGGTGGTCTGCCCTTTGAAGTTTGGCAATGTTCCTCTGACACCCGAACCTTTACCCGGCTTGAACTTCATCCTCTCTATGATCCTAGCCACCTTAGGATCCACCCACTCCTCAAAAGTTACCGACATTTGGAACCTTGTGAAAGGTTGTATCTCCAAAGCGGCCACATCATTATCCACTTCAGCTTTAATGGTGATAATCTCTCCCTTATACGGAAACATGATGGCCAGGTGCAAGGTGGAGGGCACGCCCCCAAGTTTGTGAAACCATGGCCTTCCCAATAGCAAAGCAAAAGTGGCCGGTATGTCAAGCACTATAAATTCAACCTCATCCTCTATTGGGCCCACTTTGACCATTGCAGTGAAAGTGCCCTCAACTCCTTGCTTGCTGTCATCATATGCCTTGATGGTCATGTTGGAGGGACTCAGATCTGTTTCCTTAATACTCAACTTCGACAAAATCTTCAAAAGGCAAACATTGATAGATGAGCCATCATCCACCATTACAGAAGATGTCTTATTACCTCTAACTTCAGCTCATTATGAATAGTAGCATGTTGTGATTCCTTCCTTCCACCGGAAGTTCTTCCTCAGAAAATGTTATTACCTGCAAGGCTTCTTTCTACACCGATCCCACGAACATTGTAGGATTGGCATCCTCTGGTACTATTATCTTGCTTAAGGCCTCAACCATGGCACACATATGCTCCTGAGATGAGCACAACAATTCCCAAATGCTCACATGTGCTCGTGTCTTTTTCAACTGACGCAGCACTACATCTCCTTCAGCATTCTCCACATTCTCGGCTACTTCTCTGCCTTCTGCTAACACTTCCTTGCCCTTCTCAGCTGTATCACTGTAAAAGCGCCCACTGCGCGTCATCCCTTTCACCTCATCTTCATCACTGCTTGAGAAGTCCAGCCAAAAGTTCTTTCCCTGCTCTGTTTCATCCTCACTACTACTATCCCAAATTCCCAAGCAAAAGGCTTGATGGTCAAAGGTTTGGAGGACAAAGTCTTCGGGTAGGCCAGAGCTAATCATGTAGGTAGGTGGTGGTACAGAGTGATAGTTAGGTAGGGGGTTTCTGTTTGTGTTGGTTTGCTCTTTTTCTGGGTCGGGTATTTTGTGGGAGTCTATGAGGTCTTGGATTTCATGTCGGAGACGGGCATAATTGTCGGTGTCATGGCCTTTTTGCTGGTGGTAACATCAATATAGGTTCATATTGAGGTATGGTGGTGGGGGATTTGGAAGTGGTTTGGCTTCTAAGGGTTTTAGGAGTCATTGTCTTGCCAGCTTCTCAAGCACCTTAGACAAAGGTCTACCAAGGTTAGAGAAACGCCGGTTCCTGATAGCAGCAACTTCAGAAGAAACGGGCTTGGTGCCTGATGGTCCCCCGACAGTCCTTCTGTTTAGGCCATAGAACTTTCTATTCTCAGCTTCTTCTTCCTCAATGTCCATGACAGTCTCCCTCAACTATCAAAAATCAGCAATCATAGAGGTCATCCTCCTTAGCTTGCTATAAATAGAGGGCTTAGTGCCCTTGATGATCATTTTGATTTGGTCCTTCTCCGAGGGCCGAGTCTGCATCTTCAGAAGCTAGCTTCTCCAGCGATCCACATAATCCTTGAAGCTCTCCTCCGGCTTCTGTCTGGTGTTCTCTAAGTCATGAAGTGACAAGTCGATCTCCAAATCTGTGACATACTGATTCCGAAAAGCCTCTGCCAGTGCTCTCCAATCATCATTGACCTTCCTCTCGAGGCCATGATACCATACTACGGGTGCTCCCTCAAGCGACATCCCGAACATCTTCTGAACTTGACATTTTGACAGACCCACTGAGCTCATCACAGAAACATACTGTCGGAGATGGACCCTCGGATCCCTGTTCCCATTGAACTTGGCTATGTCAGACATTTTGAACTGAGCCGGCAGCTGCTCCTCAAAATTCATTGCTTCATAGTCTAGCAAATCTTCATGCTTACCTTTCAGCTTGCGAGTAATTGATTAAATCTGATCCCGGAGTTTCTGTAATTCAGCCTGAGACCCGGCTGTCCTACCCACGACATACTCAGCCATGTCATCATCAAAGACATGGATGTCATCATTCAACCTGTTCAGAGGCTAATCACGCCTCTCATTGTCAAAACCTCCCGCAGCGCGGGGCACAGCCATATTAGTCATAGCAGTGGTCAAAACTTGCAGTTGCTCGGTAATCTTGGTGAGATTAGCTTCCAGCTGATCCATACGAGATGCTTCGTTAACTGATTCACTCATGTTTGTTATCGGCCTCTTGACGAGTCTTCCCTCCTCTCTAACCCAACGGGTATCTATGGTGTATTTTAAAACTGCATGTTAGCATGTATGCGTGTAATGCATGAAATATACAAGCCCATGAGATGTCTATACAAGTTGGCCCATTATTATTTTAAAGCGTTCAATCATACTATCACGCGGTGCAAACTTGTCCCAGTTGAAAAGGCCCAATAAGTTTATACTTTTGCGATAACATTTCTAAACAACTTCAAATGATCAGAGGCCTAAATACAAAATGATCCATCAGAATTTTAGAAGCTTTTGGCCCCATTGTCAAAGGACAAGAACTCGTCCCAATTTAAATGGCCCAACAAGTTCATATCTCTTGACAAGAATTCCAACTGAATCCAAATGATGATGGTCCTAAACACAAGCATAAAGAAATAATTTCTACTGGTCATATATTTATGGTTCACATGTAGGTTTATGGGGATGCAAACAAAGGCTCTCGCTGACGAAGGATTGCCCACAACTAGGACTCCCCACTCAAGGGTTCGAGCGACCAAGTGAGCGCACCTTTTTTATACCTTAAGGTACGTGCCAACGAGTTATGGTGCGTGAAAAACTGTCAAATGGATTTCCTATTGTAGATTCCCCAGAGGGAGGGTGGAGCGAACTCTCTTAAATACCCAAACCTCTTAGGCTCTTATCGCCTTGGTGACAGGAATAAACAACAAGTCCTCCAAATTAGTCCATCACAGTGAGCTATGGGTGAATGATTATCTAGGTGCCTTCACAGCTTTTCCTTATAGAAAGGTAGTGAGTGAAGGAAGACACCAAACCATCACCTAACCTCAATAATGCCTTTGATTAAACTGTTGGATTCTCTAAGGTCCAAGGATCAATTATCAAGCATGAAACAAGTGAATACAACAAAGGAGAATGGTGGAATCATACTCACATCGAACGGATTGGATGCTACGAAGAACAAAACTTTCTCTTCCATGGTGTAGAAGCTCACGGCAGTCCACTGTCAAGGTGTCCTCCATTTTCGGCTAAGCTCCTCCATATGTGCTCCAAGCTCCAAGCTTCAACAATGGATTCCTAGCTCACGAATTACTTCCCTATCACCTTAGAATAACTCAATGTGTGTGCTAGCACCTTGATCTTGCAACAAATCACTCATTCATTTTCTTCCTCCTAGCTCACGGTTTTAACCAAACCAGTGAAGAGAGAAAGAAAGCCTCCAAGGCCGAGAGAGAAGAAGGAGTTTTTGGCTCCAAAACCGTAAAACCAAGAGAGAGAAATGAAAATGTGTAATGGTTAATTAATTTCCAAAAATCAATTAACATATACAATATTTCAATTTTCAAAAGTCAAGCATTAAATGCTTTCCATCAACACACACATCAATCCATCAATCAATCAAATCAAGTGACAACTTGTCACATCACTCAAAGTGACATTTGATTTGACTAATGATTTGACGCTGATTTGACTTGCGTGCCGCACTCGAATTCAAAATACGAATGCGCTCGCAAACAATCTCGGGCTCGGGTTCGCTAATTTCAAATTAACGAATTTTCCGTTGCGACGTAATAAATGATTATGCCTAGCGAAATCACTATTCACATCGCTAACGAATTAATTCTAAATTAATTCGTTCGCCCGAATTAAATCTAATTTCAATTCCACGTCGAGATCCAATTTCGTTTAATATATCGAATATATTAATTTGTCGATTAATTCCAAATTAATCGTTATCTCTCTTTAAATAATATTTATCCCAGATAAAATATCTCCGTAATTAATCCCAGATTAATTTTCTCTCT
>SKCR01005132.1:0-89545 GCA_019454045.1 Zanthoxylum bungeanum | reverse complement strand
ATGATATAATTCAACGGACTGCTGGCAGACTAGAATCTCTTCACTCAGAGGGGGTTCATGTATGAAAATATATTAAATGTATTGCAAACATTTTCACCAAAAGTATTTCCGCAAACATTTATTGAATGCAATTTGTCGACGTATTTTTATGCAGAGAATCTCGGAAATGTGCTGTTTTGCTGTTTCCCAGTTGCATATGCTTGGTAAATCCATTATATCTGGTACTAACAAGGTTCGGGGTGAAGATGCTGATAGTGACATTCTGAACATTGACTGGCCTGAGGACTCTGTTGAAAAAGCTAAGATTATCAGAACAAAGTCACAGTCGATGACAGGTTTTGTGGAAGCAGTTTCCAGTAGTTTTATCACAGGTTGGATTTTTGGCTCTCAAATTTATAAGGATGTGATCAAGTTGACAGCATTCTGATGAAGCTTATTGTATTTAACTAAAATGAAAAGTTTTGCAACACCACTATATTGTCATTACTTGTGTTGAAGTGGGGAGATTATTTTGGTACTGTCAGTCATGAGAAGATGTGAATGAAAAGCCTCTCAAATTTTTTCCAAGCTGTTCATATACATTTGGTCTTTAATTACAAGGTTCTTTGATAGCCAAAATAGTAAGTGACTTGTATATCATTGATGTTATTTTCATACTAGTTTGACAAGCCACATAGTGTGGTCATGCTCAAGTCAAATGTCTGGTTTTGTTTGTTTTTCTCCCCCAAGTAATGCTCAAATGTCTGTTAAGGAACCCTTTTAAGGTGTATTTTTTATGCTGTTTGCTTGGTACAAATGATTTTAGTATTTATGTCTGTTGCTTGGTACAAATGATTTTAGTATTTATGTCTGTTGAGGAACACTGCAAAGATGTATTTTCTTCATGCTACTTTCTTGGTACAAATGATTTTAGCATTTATTTTCCTGATGACTAAAAGATGCCTTCATCAAAGCTCTTGGATATTTTATTGATGACTAATGAATGTCTTTTGTCAAAGCGATGGGATATGCTATATGTTGGTGTAGTTTGCATTTGCTATCATATGGTGATGCATCAAGCATGGCTTTGAGATACAACAATATGCTTTCTGCTAGTTTTTATTCCCAGTGAAATGTCAAAACCTGTTATAGTAGTTTATCATTGTTCATCTGTATCTTAGGGCACGGTCTTCTTCATGATGTGTGTTTGTTCATACTGTTATGTTTGCTGGCCAATAGAAAAAAAGTAGTATTTGACATTTTTGAGTCTTAATGTTTTGTTTAGGCATAGCTGATGTAGCTGAAGCTTACCAAGCAGCCATGAAAGATGCCACTGTCAATTCCCATGAAGTGCCGCAACAAACATCGGTTCAAGAAAAAGTGAAAGCCTTCTCTGAGCATCTCCGCACTGATCAGACGACTGCAGAGGGAAAGATCCAGGATGGGCTGGAATACTTGTCTTATTTAGTCCTTTCAACTTCCATGTCTTCTGCTTGATAACTGAACACTCAACTCTTACAGTAATGTTTTACACATTTCCATTTCATTTGTATATGGTAGAATTTAGTGGTGGATTTTTACCTAGTTAAAAAGTTTGCGGTTTGAAACTGAAATTGAAGATAGGAGAAAGATTTTTCTTCATTAGGTCCTTGAATATTTTTGTTTTTTCTTGGGCATGCCAGTCCCACTTGTTGAACATTCAATGCTCCATCGTAATTCAGTAAAGGAGTAACAGTGCAATACACATTTTGTCAGGGATCGAGAGGTTGGGTCCCCATATATTCAACATTTTCACTTTTTGTTTTTTTATTATATTTATTTATTTATTTTAAAGTTGCTCTTTGGCAAGCGAAAAAAATCCTATATTGGTTATGGTAGTTATTAAACTAATAATATAAGACGTGTAGATCAATGAATTTACGAATTTGAATACTGCTTGTGTTTTCCCCTCTTCTTCCTCAAGCTTGAGAAGTTTATTCTCTCTCTTGAGTTCTCAGAATCAAGAAGGTAATCTAAGTGATCATCTACAATGTTCAATGAGTCATTAGTTCGATGGGTTGAATTGATAAATTCGGATGATAATATAAATAATATTAAATTTTTACTTTGGTTTAAAAAATTAGGAACTGGTCCGGTTCGGTTCATCGGTTTTGACCGATTTTTTAGAGGTTCGGTTTTTAAGATTTAAATGGATCGATTCCCACGATCGTTTTCCAGTTCGACCGGTTCAATCGGCTAATCCTGTCCGATTTCAAAACATTGGGATCCATCCTACAAGAGGGAGTGTAGTTGAGCCGAGTCGAGCTAAGTAGTGGTTGTTTGAGCTTGGCTCGATAAACAGAGCTCGAGTTTAAATCGAGCTTTATATGTGTTGTTCGAGCTCGACTCATTAATAAAATATTGGGATCGAGCTCAAGTCGAACTCGATTACTAAATGAGACGAGCTCGAATTAAAAAAATTCAAAATTTGGACTTCTTAATTTACTTGTTTAAATATTAAATAAATTCCCTACAAAATTCAAATGTTTGTATACACATACAGACAAACATTATAACATCGAGTTGAGTTGTGTCTATTGAAATTCCCTACAAGCAATAGCGACAAGCAATCTCTATACCCAAGGAGGGGGGGTGAATTGGATTATCGTTATAAATGCGGAATTATAAAACCTTTGCCGATTTTAAGCTCTTATCTATTCCAATTAATAGCCTATATGCAAGTTTTCTATTCAATATATATAAGCATAAATAAACTTGATATAAACAAAAGTATAGGGAAAGAGAATACGACACCAAGATTTATAGTGGTTCGGCCAAACGTGCCTACGTCCACTCCCCCAAGCCTCGCTTGAAGATTTCCACTAAAATCGAGTTTCCGTGGTTCACTCGCAACCAAGAGTTTTCCGCAAATGCACACTCCGAACCTTTTACACTTTTGAGTTTTGTTCGTAGGCTCACTCACAAACCTTCTACAACTACCCAAACTAATGGGATTTCATAACCACAAGTGTTTTGATAAAGAAGATTTGAAACACACTTGGACACTCACAAATAATAAGAAGATTGTGTGAGTTGCAAACCCAAGTGTTCTAAGCTCATTACTAAATGTATGAAGGTGTAGTGTGTGTGAGCTTGTATGAGTGTTTAAGTATATGAAGGTTTAAGACACTCTTGTATTTGCATTGGTAGAAAATGTATGAAGGTTTTCTAAGTCTCTAACTAAGCACAAATGAGTTGGGGTCTTATTTATAATAAAATGAGAAACAAATCCCAACTCTCAGCTAGACCGGTATGAACACTGGTATGGGGACTGGTATGCCGGTCTGGGTTTCCAATGGATACTAACGGTTATATGACCGTTGGGCAAGTATACGTTAGACCGGTATGATGACCGGTATGAGGATCGTTATGGTCCGTGCCGGTTCCAGTAAGTTTGCACAATGAAGAGCTTGGCCGGAATGGTCACCGGTATGAGAAACGGTTTAGGTCATGCCGGTTCCAGTATAGGAACTAGCCGTTGGCTTACCATTATGATGCAGGTCTGGAGACCGGTTTGGAGTATGCCGGTTCCAGTAGCCATGTAATCCATAGGTCCACCGGTTTGGTGACCCGTAAAGGGACCGGTAAGGTCCATACCGGTTCCAGTGAGTCTGTATAACAGAGCATCTCACCGGTATGGATACCGGTAAGAGACCGGTATGCCGGTCTTAGACTAAAATGAAGAGTAATGAAGGTTTTAATGCATTTTGTCATGATCCTCATGCATCTAAGTGAATGTGCATGATCCCTACAAAAAGTGGAGAAGGAAAAATTTTAAATTAAATGAGATACCAATATGATATATGTGCAAAAGTGATACCAAAATTAAAAATTTATGCACATTTGGCATTTCCCCCTTTTTTGCCATAAGATGTAAAAAAGAAATCATATATAATGCAATTTTAAAAAAAAAATATGTACCAATGATACCAATTAACATTTTATATCAATGTTTCCAATTATATCATTTTAAGCATGATTTTTCCCAATTGTGATATCAAATAAAATAAGACATTACATATCATGATACCATCTAAAATCAATGAATTCACTTCAATGCATTTTTAATGATTGTCTTCTTATAAGTATGATACCAATTAATAAACAATCAATGCTTCTCATTATACCAATGGAAACTTATGTCAATATACATGCATTTCATTTTTAACTAAGTATGTTCATATGGCAAAAGCATTTTCAATGCAAATCAAATAAGTAATCACACACATGTAATTTAACTCAATAAATATAATGTGACACCAATTGATATGAAAATGGGTTTAAATGTATGATTTAGGTATTTAATGATATCAAATGAACAATTGATACCAATAGAAGGTTAAGTACATTGCCTAATCACTTGTATGCTTCAAAAAATTAATCAATGTAAAATATGCATACATATATGATTTAGAGGAAACGATACCAATGTTTCCGTGAATGCGAATTTTACCTTTACCGTTGCGATTTCTCATATCCTTGAGCATTTGGGATCAATTTTGTAATTCTCTTTAAAGATCCATTCCCAAAGCTCCCCCTACAAATATATCAATTGTACTTTGGTACCCAAACTTTTTTGGGTCCATTAAGGTTAATTTTGATTCCTTGAGGAATCCATGCATTATCGTATATGCATTCAAAAATTTTATGTCCCTTTTTATTATATGCATGACATGTGATATTTTCATTTAAAAAATTCTTAGTATGAAAATTGGATGCCTTAACAAAATAATTTTTCAAAAATTTTCTCTTAATGTAAGGCCTATATCATAATCATTCTCTTTTAAATGCACATTTTTGGGATCCAATAAGCATGTTAAAATATTTATGTCCCAATGTGAATTTACTAAGTATGTTTTGCAAATCTATAACCTTTGTGTTTAACAAAATATTTTCATTTAAAATCGATTCGCAATCGCATGTTTTAGAACTAGATGACATATTGGATATGACATTTTCAAGTTCTAGCTTTTTCAATTTTGAACAAGCATTTTCATCATTTAAGCATGCAATTTCCTTTTCATGTTTAGCCTTTAAGTAAATAATCTCATTATCTAAAACATGAATTTTATCCATACAACATGCATTATCATTTTTAAGTATAGCATGCTCATTTTTAACTAATTTCAATTTATTTTTAAGCACATCACACAAATCTTTTAAGCTATTAAAAGCATTAAGTAAGTCATTATAGCCTTGAGAATTGTGTACCTCTTCCTCTTCGCTTTCAAAGTGGAGGTCCTCATCCGTGATAGCCATGAATGCTAGATTTTTCCTTCTTTGACTTGGACCTCCTCCTCGGATGAGCTTGAATCGCCATCGCTCCAAGTTAAAGTAGCTTTCATTGCCTTTTTCTTTGGTTTTCCTTTCATTATTCTCAATGGGCAATCGGTGGCTATATGACCCGGTTGTTGCATTCATAACATACAATCTTCTTGTACTTCCGCGACCATTTTTCTTCTTTTTTTTCATTTGTCTTTGATTTTCCCTTTTGCTTTACGGATTTGAGGAGATTCTTGAAATTCTTGTTTATTTGAGCCAACTCATCATCACTATCATTCTCACTTGAGCTTGAACTTGAATCGTCTCTTTTTCTCGCTTTTAATGCCAAGGATTTCCTTGTCCTTTTCTCATCTTCCTCCTTTTTATCCATTTTGGTTTCTAATTCGTATTCAAGCAATTTACCGAATAAATCATCCATCTTCAGTGTGTTTACGTCATTTGCTTCTCTAATGGAGGAGGTATAGCTTCTAAATTCCTTTGGGAGTGATATTAAATTGTTTTTTCACTTGATCGGATGTCCCGATGACTTTTCCCAAGGCTCCCAAATGATTGATGATGACCGTAAACCTCGAAATCATGTGATCAATTTCTTCCCCGGATTCCATCTTGAAATTATCCAATTCGCACATGAACCGGTTGATCTTCGATTCCTTCACTTGGCTTGTGCCATTATTAACCATTTCCAAAGACTTCCACGAATCATACACATTTCCACACTCTGGAAGTTTGTTTATCTGTTCCCGATCAATGGCACATAGAAGTTGGTTGAGTGCCTTAGCATTTTGTGAGGCTAGTTTTACATCCCCACTATCCCATTCCAAACTCGGTTTTGGAATATCAACCCCATTGCTATCATTCTTCATTGGTACTTTTGCACCTCGTGTAATCACCAAATAGGATTACGGATCAACGGCAATGAGATAATTCAACATCCTCATTTTCCAATAATTGTAGTCCGTTCCGGTGTAAAATGGAGGTCTAGTCGTTGAAAATCCCTCGGCAAGATTTGACGAGTTCTTTGTAGAAGCCATGATCTATTCTCGGACGGTTAAGTCTTGTAGAGAATACATCGCTCTGATACCAACTGAAATTCCTTACAAGCAATAGCGACAAGAAATCTCTATACCCAAGAGGGGGGATTGGATTATCGCTATATATGCGGAATTATAAAATCTTTGCCGATTTTAAGCTCTTATTACCAAATGGGACTTAAGGCAATTTTCTATATTCCAATTTATAGCCTATATACAAGTTTTCTATTCAATATATATAAGCATAAATAAACTTGATATAAACAAAAGTATAGGGAAAGAGAATACGACACCAAGATTTATAGTGGTTCGGCCAAACGTGCCTACGTCCACTCCCCCAAGCCTCGCTTGAAGATTCCACTAAAATCGAGTTTCCGTGGTTCACTCGCAGCCAAGAGTTTTCCGCAAAGGCACACTCCCGAACCTTTTACACTTTGAGTTTTGTTCGTAGGCTCACTCACAAACCTTCTACAACTACCAAACTAATGGGATTTCATAACCACAAGTGTTTTGATAAAGAAGATTTGAAACACACTTGGACACTCACAAATAATAAGAAGATGGTGTGAGTTGCAAACCCAAGTGTTCTAAGCTCATTACTAATGTATGAAGGTGTAGTGTGTGTGAGCTTGTATGAGTGTTTAAGTATATGAGTTTAAGACACTCTGCTTGTATTTGCATGGTAGAAAATGTAATGAAGGTTTTTCTAAGTCTCTAACCAAGCGCAAATGAGTTGGGGTCTGAATTTGTAATAAATGAGAAGCAAATCCCAACCTCCAGCTAGAAGACCGATTCTGGACATTGGTATGGGGCCGGTATGCCGGTCTGGGTTTCCAAACGGATACTAACGGTTTATATGACCGTTGGGCAAGTATAACGGTAGAACTGGTAATGGTGCCATATGAGATCGGTATGGTACCTGCCGGTTCCAGTAAGTTTGACAATGAAGAGCTTGGCCGGAATGGCACCGGTTCCAGTAATAGGAACTGTTGGACAATTATGACCCATAGCGTCACTATTTGTACAGATCACGGTGTTGTTGTACAAATTAACTATGTGACATAGGAGATTGCACTCGTATCATTTGTGATTAGATCACCTAGATATATAAATGATAAGAGGTCCCTATGATTTGTTCCTGGACGGAGAATGATATGAGACAGTATCAGTCCATGAAGGATAAATCATTAAACATCCCTAGTCAGAGCATTATCGAGATTGGACATCGATGAATGCGTAAAAGACTAGTATTACACTTGTGCGCGTTGTGAGGCACAACGGCATAGTTCTCATATATTTGGGTATTGGATACTCATGCAAGTGTAATAGGAGGTTGTGTTTCACCGATGGTACGGGAAACAGCTTCGCTCTGGATTAGACCCCCTCGGAATTCCATTGGTAGTATGACTACGTGTCTATGGAAGTCCGAAATCAGGGTAGGTGTATTTGGTCTTAACCTGAGACTTGCACCGCTAATACTTGCGACAATCAATATACTTTGGTTGCGGTCGTCCAGGGCTTTAACCGGTTCTGTGTACGCCAATACTGGGTATATTGAGAATCGTAGTGTGTTGGGTGTGATGTCAAGACGGAAGTGTCACTCCAGTCATATGGAGTTGATGATCACGCAGGGATACAGAACTCGTTCTCTATATAAGGTTGCAACCGTCGGGATAATATGACTTGGTCATGATTATCCGATTTTAAAGAGACTAGTTGCTTGTTATCCGATATATGCTTCGTACGGGGCAGACACTCTACCAGCCCTAGGCCTTGCATGTGATCATCCGATACTGGACAGAAATACGCAATACTACGGTATACTACGCTTGATATAGATCCTTATTCCTGTAAGGATATTTCCGGAGAATTGGATAGGCATGGTGCTTTGCTAGAAGCCAACCTTGTCTTGTAAATCGGTAAAACGTAGTACTTGGTACTTACGTGTTCGGATAGTCCGACGACCGATTTGACTGCCAACATATCCGGGGATCTCATGGGTCGCTTCCCAAAGATTCACCGATGACGTATGACTCGCACTTTTATTAATCTGGGATTAATTAGATGAGAGAGAAAATTAATCTGGGATTAATTGCGGAGATATTTTATCTAGGATAAAATATCGATTAAAGAGAGAGAAACATTAATTTGGAATTAATCGAGGAATTAATATATTTGATATATTAATCGAAATTGGATTTCGACGCGGAATTAAAATTAGATTTTAATTCGGGCGAACGAATTAATTTAGAATTAATTCGTTAGCGACGTGAATAGTGATTTCGCTTGGCGTAATCATTTAATTACGACGCAACGGAAAATTCGTTAATTTGGAATTAGCGAACCCGAGCCCGAGATTATTTGCGAGCGTATTCGTATTTGGAATTCGAGTGCGGCACGTCAAATCAAGCGTCAAGTCGCTAGTCGCATCTAGCGTCACATCAAGCGTCAAATCATGTCACTTTGAGTGATGTGACAATTGATTGGATTGATTGATTGATGTGACAATTGATTGGATTGATAAAGTGAAGTGATGTGACTTGATGTAATAAAGTGATGTGTGTGGTTGGGAATTAAACCAAATGTGTTTGAAATGAATTTCAAATGAAATTCAAGTGCATTTGATGCATAAATCAACACAAAACCGTATCAACACTTCACCCAACTTTCCCTCCTCTCTCTCTCCTCTTCTTCTTCCTCTCATCATTCACGCCATTTTCTTGTTTTAGTGAGGCAGTGACTGCCGAATTTTACAAAGAAAATGGAGGGAAGCAAGTGTGTTTTTGGGCAAAACAAGAGTGCTAGCACACTCCGGGATCATGCCAAGGTGATAAGGGAAGTATACCCATGAGCCGGGAAGCCAACGATGAAGCTTGGAGCTTCAAATCTTGAAGACAAGGGCGAAATTCACTATTCACAGCAGCCCACTGCCTTGAAAAAGTGAGCAGAATTTGATTTTTGTTGCCCAAATCGTCGCTCAACCGCTCGATGTAAGTATTCCGCACTTCCGTCGTTGTATTCACTTATGATTCATGCTTGAGTTTTGATCTTGGGACCTTGAAAAACTCCAACAATGGCATCAAGAGCTTAGGTTAAAAGCATGAAAAAGTTTGGGATAAAATTTGGGCAAACTTGATTTTGAGCATGATAAATTAAATTGGATGGATTTGTATGCTTAATTGTGTTTGAATTGAAGATTGATTGGGTCAATTTGAAGAAAATTTGATTGGATCATTTTCCCCCCCAAATTCCCTCCTTTGGCCGAAATTGTGATGTCTTTAATGTCTTGGGATTTTTGATTTTTGACAATTGGAAGTGTTGGAAATCATTCGGGATGATGATTTAATGTCGATTGCGGAATCAATTGGATTGAATTCGATTCGGACGTAAAATCCCCAAATTGCCAAGTATGTCATGAAACTTGAATTGGGTAAAATGAAATTGGATGATGAAGTATGCTTAATACATGTTTAATTGATGATTGGTTGGATCAATTTGATTAAATATTGTTGGAACAAATTTCCCCAATTTTGAAAGTATGTCATAAAGCTTGAAATTGGGTAAAATGAAATTGAGCATGCAATTATGAAATTGGATGATTAAGTATGCTTAATACATGTTTAATTGATGATTGGTTGGATCAATTTGATTAAATATTGTTTGGAACAAATTTCCCCAATTTTGATGTGTTGGCCGAATAGGAGTATGCCCTAAATCTTGGTAATTTTGTTTCGTTGATCATGTCGATGACTTGAAACGATTGAGGATGTTGAATTAATGTTAATTTGGATTTAATTGGATTGAATTCGGAATTGACATAAAATTAGTCCAATTGCCGAGAGTAGTAAAGCATGTAATGGGTTTGATTTTAATCTTAACGTGTGGACATGTGATGATGAAATTGAGCATGATTAATTAGCCTAATTTGTGTTTTGGAAATAATAGTTTAGGTGATTAATCATGATATACACTTTAGGTAATTAAATTGCGAGATTGGATTTGTGTAATTTAATTAATGGGCTAATTTTGGATTTGAGCTTGAATTGTTGTAAATGGGCTTATTGGGCTTTGTTGTACAAAGTTGGGTTTAGGCAAAATTGGTTGGATCCAATTGGGCCCAAAACCGCTACCATAAAGCCCAAATGCGACTAATGGACCTTTAAAGTTTAATTGGGCCTAATGGGCCAAGATTGATTTCTAGGCTTATGGGGTAACTCCCGGATTGGATTTTGGTTATTCGGTTTGACTCGAATTGACCAAAAGTCCACGCCTTAAGAAATTAATTAAAAGCCCATTAGACTTTAATTAAATTAATATTGGATATTCATCGGGCTTTGAGACCCGAAACGATTAAATTTGGATTTAAGTCGTAAGGTTCGTAAATAAAGTGTAAGATTTAATTTGGAATTAAATAATTGGATTAGTATTAAATACATATTAAATTGGATTTAATTATGTAGTTTAATTTAATTCGAGAATTCGTACTTTAAGTACTTATTCGCAAAAACGAGTTTGACTCGAACAAAATCAAATCGTTGTTTGAACATTGGATGATCACTAATTATCAGATTAATTAATTGGATTAGATTGATTGATAACATGCTTGAGTGAATACATGGTTGCGATGCATGAATAATGTATATCGGATGGATATTAGTCGGGTGGGACAATTTTGGAAATTGTAATAAATTTGATTTATTAATTGGACCTGCGAGTCCAGCCTTATCACCTCTATACTCTTTGTATTCTCTTCTCACCTATTCCCCTCAATGTAAATGAGGTTTCTTTAGAAGTGTAGTGTAACGGGTAGAAGTAAATACACGTGCTAGCATTGGAGAGAGAAAATGAGAGAATTGATCTAGGATCAATGTAAAGTATCCATCCGCATATCATTATTATTTTATTTCATATGCGCTTTATTATGTGTTTAGAATGCATGTTTAAGGGTGTATGATGATGAGACCTTAACAAATATAATAAATTGGTTGCCAATTTGCACGCGAAAAACCCTCAAATAATATTAAGCGTATTTCCTTCCATTGAGTGATTCTCACTCAAGATCCGAGACGGCATTGGTTTGTTGGCCAAAGTCAAGGCCTTTGTCTGTCGAAGATGTGTTTGAATCACGAAGGCTTTGTTACATGTCAGTGTCATGTCCAAGTTGTGGTTTGTTGGCCAAAGTCAAGACCACTTCTTGTCCATCGACATTGATTACGAAGCTTTCCATGGTCAATGGGTCGCGCTTAACTGGATCATTAAGCTTGTTGTGCCAAAGCCAAGGCTTAGTTGATTCAGAGGAAAAAGGTTAGGTAATACATTGGATGTATTGGCATATATAAGATATATGTTTCGGACTTGGACGTCCTCCTACCGGATCTAGGAATTGGATTGGATCCAATTGATCTTAGAGATCTACCTAGTTAATTATCATACAATTTGTTGGCCAAAGTCAAGATTGTGTGATATTTAACGGGATCCTAGCCCACTAGGAAACACGGTTTCCCGAGTACTCGACAGAGGGTTAGAGGCTCGCCGAAAAATAGTGGGAGGCAAGAATTGAATTTGCAATACTCGTTCAATTACTCGCCATACGCGCTCATTCAAATTATTTCGTCGTTAGATTAAATGTTAGTTGGACTAATATTTAAATTGTTGTTTTAATAAAGTTGGACTGTATTATATTTGATTATATATAATTGGATTATATTAATCAATATATTTGAATTAATTAATTTCAGTTTACAGTTGATTTTATAATTGGATTATAGTAATCAATGTAATTGAGGTTAATTAATTTAAATTATATTTGATTATATAGTTGGACTATTATAATCATTATAATCAATAGTACCACAAATCGTTGATTAAATAGTTGGACTATTAGAATCAAGATAGAAATGAAAGATTAGTGTTTAAAACATAATCCTGGGTGAAAATGTATTTAAACGACTTTAATTTTCAAATTGGGAATAATTTCAAGATGGTCTTGGAAATTAATAAGTTATTTTATTTGATAAAATAATGAATTATGCCTAAAGCCCGGAGTTAAGCAAATAAGTGGAATATGATATTTGGAATATTCGTATAATGATAACTTTAGCGCTTAATCCATTAAGCTTGTCGAAGTAGACTCCTTAATTTCTGAATCAGAATTAAGGATTGGATCCTTAAAGTATGATAATGAAATTGAAGGATTTTCATGGATCTATTTTAGATCTTTGAAATACTAAATTGCAATAAATAATTCTTGGAGAATTAATGACTATTCTCAAGGAGACAAAGTCAAAGTTTGCAATTAGGCAAGTAGTGCAAGGCACACCTTACTTCAATATTCTAGAAACCCGAGGCTTGGCCAAAGGCTACTGAAATGTTGAAATAGGCAAAGGCAAAATCATAATAATCTTTTGGGAAGATAAAAGGATATATCCTAAGAAGGAATTGAAGACGAGCAAGGCTCTTACTTCAAATATGTTTGTCATAATTATGTTCACAACTAGTATTGAAATTGGATTTTAAATACTTAGTGTGATACATAAATATGTACTGTTGTGCAGAATCTGCTTTAAGCAGGATACTGACTTCAGATGAGATTACTCTGCGAATTGAAAACGGGACGATAGTCGCTGTTTTAACCGTAGATACCTAACTTTAGGAATTACCCTCGGGTATGTACTTAAATTAGGGAACTGTTATAATGTAACTAGTTTGACTAGAAACATTATCTTTATATCAGTGTATAACCCGCTGCGGGTGTACCTTTATATTCTAGAACACTAAAGTGTTTTATTATATAAAGATGATATTGAGATAAACACATTAGATGTGAATAACAGAATTTATATTTTGAATATAAATAAATCTCAAATATATAATGACGAACAAATAGCTCAAACTGATTTAATCAGTTAAGAAACTAATTGTGGCATTGTTGTCTGGGACACAATCAAACAAGACTCGTATATCCACACTTTCGAAGAGTGGGTACTTGGACTGTTTTGATTCTATTCAAATAAAGTCTACGAATCTAGTTTATTAAGCAAAGTGCTTAAAACACCTTTACTCGGTAAAAGTGAAAATGCCACCGATCTGTTAGCCCTAGTTCATAGTGAAGCAAGTGGGCCCATGTCTAGCTAGGCTAGAGGTGGATATGAATATTACGTGACCTATACGGATGTGGCATCGCGTAATGGTTATGTGTTTCTTTGAAGAACACAAATCGGAAACTTTTATAGTTTCGACACGAAATAGACAAACAGATCGGCTAAAGTATTAAACCGTCACGGTAAAACCGTAATGAAAATACTTAAGCAATAAGTTTCTCGTATACTTGAAAGAGTATAGTATTCTTTCAATGAGGACTCCTCCCGGAACACGTCAGTTTGACGGTGTGTCCGAAAAGGATTAACCGAATTTTGTTAGACATAATAAGGTTAATCACGAGTCGCTCTGAGCTACCATTTCCTTCAACGGATAAGCTTTAAACAGTGCAAGAACTTATTTTGAATAAGGTTCCATAATAATCTGTTTGACAGATATCATATTAGATATGAACGGAAAGAAACCGGGTTTCTCATTCCTGACCATTTGGGTATGCTTGGCATATGTTTGGATGATACCAAACTAAAACCCAAAATAGGATAAGTGCCAATTGTAGGTCATCCTAGGGATACCATAAGTATTGTACTTATATACCTCACATGAGAACAATTAGATTGTTGCTCACCATGCGGTTTTCCTAAGAGGAATACCGATATGCAGTGGTAAGTGGGAGGATAGTATAACTCGATGAAAATCAGAGTAATACTGTGGAACATATAATAGTTCATCAAGGATGAAACTATACCATTAATCTTAATCTTCGAATACACGAGAACTAAGGAAGTGATACAAGGTATCGACTCCCTATTATGACAAAGTGTCATGAATCCGAAATGGATTCCATGTATATCAACAAGTTTGGAGACTAGTTGATGTACCACAAGGCATTGTGCCTATTGGTACTTTATAAGTCTTCAAGGAAGACGTACATGGATGGCAACATACCAACGTATAAAGCTAGGCTTTTAACGGAAAGGTATCGTTATCAACATTGTGTTGATTACGATTCAACCTTTTACCTGTTGCCACGGTAAATCCATTTGGATAATGCTTGCTGATGCGAGCATGGTTCTTGGAATTATCGTTTTGATGTAATCATAATGGTGTATGATTTAATTCAAAACGAAAATGATTCTTGTGTAAATAAGAGGGTTAGTGGGAGCGCACTGACAGTGGCTGTCCTATAAAATAATGATAATATGTCATTTCTTGGAAATGATATTCCCATAAAATATATCGGCGAAAGCTTAGCTTTCGAAATACTCTCCGTGGAACCGTACATTGAAAAATGTACAAGACCTGGTGTATCATACGCTTTGAGCATATGGATTCACAAACAGGCTAATCCGAGTGATAGTCACTGGATTGATGTTAGAACATCCGTTAGTATCTTAGAGAACTAAGGATGCTGTCTTAGTCTATGGAGAAGGAGAACTTGAAGTGACTGGGATCACTGTAGCAAGTTTCCTATAACCGATAAAGACGACTAAAAGTCGCAAACGGTACTATACAGTTTGAATAACGGTGCAGTAAGCTGGAAGATCTTCCAAGCAAGATACTGTTACCGAATAAACAACAAATGCGGGTTAATTGCAGCAGCTGAGGCAGCAATAAAATTCATTTGGGTCAATACATAT
Source organism: Zanthoxylum bungeanum (assembly GCA_019454045.1). NCBI lineage: Eukaryota > Viridiplantae > Streptophyta > Magnoliopsida > Sapindales > Rutaceae > Zanthoxylum > Zanthoxylum bungeanum. The sequence continues at coordinate 74,478 of SKCR01005132.1, read as the reverse complement.
CTAATTAGATTAGATATAGTTCTGTTAGCAGCTGAGCTAGACATCAGCACAGACTAAAGAATTAATGGTCTCATCAACGATCCAGATACATACTTACATATTTATATGATTCGTTCGGATCATACATCGTGGCGATGTGATGATCGAATAAATCGCATCAAGATGATATTCATGCAAATCCGCTGACGAAAATTTTCTCAGCAGTTTGAGCCAACCGTACATAGTTCGGGTGTTAGACACTCGAGTGACTGGCTATAGGCCAAGTGGGAGATTGTTGGACAATTATGACCCATAGCGTCACTATTTGTACAGATCACGGTGTTGTTGTACAAATTAACTATGTGACATAGGAGATTGCACTCGTATCATTTGTGATTAGATCACCTAGATATATAAATGATAAGAGGTCCCTATGATTTGTTCCTGGACGGAGAATGATATGAGACAGTATCAGTCCATGAAGGATAAATCATTAAACATCCCTAGTCAGAGCATTATCGAGATTGGACATCGATGAATGCGTAAAAGACTAGTATTACACTTGTGCGCGTTTGTGAGGGCACAACGGCATAGTTCTCATATATTTGGGTATTGGATACTCATGCAAGTGTAATAGGAGGTTGTGTTTCACCGATGGTACGGGAAACAGCTTCGCTCTGGATTAGACCCCCTCGGAATTCCATTGGTAGTATGACTACGTGTCTATGGAAGTCCGAAATCAGGGTAGGTGTATTTGGTCTTAACCTGAGACTTGCACCGCTAATACTTGCGACAATCAATATACTTTGGTTGCGGTCGTCCAGGGCTTTAACCGGTTCTGTGTACGCCAATACTGGGTATATTGAGAATCGTAGTGTGTTGGGTGTGATGTCAAGACGGAAGTGTCACTCCAGTCATATGGAGTTGATGATCACGCAGGGATACAGAACTCGTTCTCTATATAAGGTTGCAACCGTCGGGATAATATGACTTGGTCATGATTATCCGATTTTAAAGAGACTAGTTGCTTGTTATCCGATATATGCTTCGTACGGGGCAGACACTCTACCAGCCCTAGGCCTTGCATGTGATCATCCGATACTGGACAGAAATACGCAATACTACGGTATACTACGCTTGATATAGATCCTTATTCCTGTAAGGATATTTCCGGAGAATTGGATAGGCATGGTGCTTTGCTAGAAGCCAACCTTGTCTTGTAAATCGGTAAAACGTAGTACTTGGTACTTACGTGTTCGGATAGTCCGACGACCGATTTGACTGCCAACATATCCGGGGATCTCATGGGTCGCTTCCCAAAGATTCACCGATGACGTATGACTCGCACTTTTATTAATCTGGGATTAATTAGATGAGAGAGAAATTAATCTGGGATTAATTGCGGAGATATTTTATCTAGGATAAAATATCGATTAAAGAGAGAGAAACATTAATTTGGAATTAATCGAGGAATTAATATATTTGATATATTAATCGAAATTGGATTTCGACGCGGAATTAAAATTAGATTTTAATTCGGGCGAACGAATTAATTTAGAATTAATTCGTTAGCGACGTGAATAGTGATTTCACTTGGCGTAATCATTTAATTACGACGCAACGGAAAATTCATTAATTTGGAATTAGCGAACCCGAGCCCGAGATTATTTGCGAGCGTATTCGTATTTGGAATTCGAGTGCGTCACGTCAAATCAAGCGTCAAGTCGCTAGTCGCATCTAGCGTCACATCAAGCGTCAAATCATGTCACTTTGAGTGATGTGACAATTGATTGGATTGATTGATTGATGTGACAATTGATTAGATTGATAAAGTGAAGTGATGTGACTTGATGTAATAAAGTGATGTGTGTGGTTGGAATTAAACCCAAATGTGTTTGAAATGAATTTCAAATGAAATTCAAGTGCATTTGATGCATAAAATCAACACAAAAACGAAATCAAACACTTACCCAACTTTCTCTCCTCTCCTCTCTCTCTTCTTCTTCCTCTCATCTTCACGCCATTTTCTTGTTTTAGTGAGGCAGTGGACTGCCGAATTTTAAAAAAGAAAATGGAGGGAAGCAAGTGTGTTTTGTGGCAAAACAAGAGTGCTAGCACACTCCGGGATCATGCCAAGGTGATAAGGGAAGTATACCCATGAGCCGGGAAGCCAACGATGAAGCTTGGAGCTTCAAATCTTGAAGATGTTGGGGCGAAATTCACTATTCACAGCAGCCCACTGCCTTGAAAAAGTGAGCAGAATTTTGATTTTTGTTGCCCAAATCATCTCTCAACCGCTCGATGTAAGTATTCCGCACTTCCGTCGTTGTATTCACTTGTGATTCATGCTTGAGTTTTGATCTTGGGACCTTGAAAAACTCCAACAGGAACTAGCCTTGGCTTACCGTTATGATACAGGTATGGAGACCGGTTTGGGTATGCGGTTCCAGTAGCCATGTATCAATAGGTCCACCGGTTTTGGTGCCCGTAAAGGGACGGTAAGGTCCATGCCGGTTTCTAGTGAGTCTGCATAACAACACACCATCTCACCGGTATGGATACGATAAAGACCGGTATGCCGGTCTTATACTAAAATGCAGAGTAATGAAGGTTTTAATGCATTTTGTCATGATCCTCATGCATCTAAGTGAATGGCATGATCCCTATGAGCTTAGGCACTTGAATATTACAATTCACATTACAAATTAAATCCTAAGCTAAGACTTCACAATATATCTTCGTTTTGCTGCAAGTCTTCACATTCTCGCTCTTCACTCCATATGCTTCGACACTTTTTGTACTGTTTCATGTTTGCACGTCGAAGTCTTCGTTTGCGTTGACGTTATCAAAATTCATTTATGCGACCAAGTCGTCAACATCTATATGATTTGAGTCAAGTCCATTTCGAATAATGTCACGTATCAAAAAATAAGCCGAGTTGAGCTTTTATGATAATATCTCATTTAATAATCAAGCTATTATTTTCGAATTCGAATAACACATTTATTAAACGAATCAAGCTAAATACTAATCGAATTCGAGTTCTTTATAAACGGCTAGATTCATTTATAGCGATACAAACATCTAAATTTGACCAAATTTTAAGAAGTGACAAATGGGAAAAATATCATAACTACCACCTCTAACCAGCAATAAAATATTTACAATTATTACACAAGAATACCAACCCCGCACCCAACCTTTTATCTTTTTCCTCTTGAAAAATGTCCATGTTCATTGTATTTTAACATTATATTAAGATTATCAAACTCTACTTTGTTTTGTTTCTTACAGAGAGACAATTCTACAACACACACTAACTGGTTTCATTAATCATGGGAGATGTTGATCCAGACTTCATACAACCACCTGAATTCAGACCAAAACTTCAAAACACAATTCAAACAGAAGATGAAATCCCAGTTCTTGATCTCTCTACTGACCCCAAACAACTTGCCTTGGAGGCTGGCCATGCATGCCAGAAGTGGGGATTCTTTCAAGTCATCAATCATGGGGTGCCCTCAGAATTAAAGGCCAGGATTGAAAAGGCAGCAAAAGAATTCTTTGATCAGCCATTGGAGGAGAAACAGAAAGTGAAAAGAGATGAAGTGCATCCTATGGGATATCATGACAAGGAGCATACCAAGAATGTTAGGGACTGGAAGGAAGTGTTTGATTTTTGGTTACAAGATCCAACTTATCTCCCAGCTTCTCATGAGCCTGATGATAAGGAACTGAGGAGGCTCACTAACCAATGGCCTCAGTACCCTCTTGGATTTAGGTAATTGAAATCGTTCCATTGATTTTTTATTTTTTATTTTTAATCTCTGTAAGTACTAAGAATTGTGTGGCTCAAAGTCAATTAGGAATCTTTGCATGTGCTTTCAATTTTGAGACTGATATGAATAATAGAACAAATAGGTTGTCGCATAAAGTTACTAGTCTTGGATTTTGTCAGGGAGGTATGTGAGGATTACTCTAGAGAGGTGGAAAAACTAGGTTACAAGTTATTGGAGCTTATATCCCTCAGCTTAGGCTTGCCTGCTGATCGGTTGAATGGCTATTTTGAAGAACAAACAACATTTCTGCGGTTTAATTACTATCCTCCTTGCCCTTACCCTGAGCTAGCTCTAGGCGTTGGGCCACACAAAGATGGGGGTGCCTTAACGGTACTTGCTCAAGACGGTGTTGGTGGACTTCAAGTGAGGAGGAAATCGGATGGAGAGTGGATTCCTGTTAAAGTAATCCCAGATGCCTATATTATTAACATTGGTGATGCCACTCAGGTACTTTGAATTATCTTATTCAAGTTTGTTATTTATTAGAGGTTTTAGGATTAACATCCAATGGTTAGGATGTGACCGTGTAATGTGAAATGAAGCTAATGGTATTGATTGACATCCAGGCTACTTTGTGAATTTGAATGTTTTTGTAGGTTTGGAGCAATGATAGATACGAGAGTGCAGAGCATAGAGTTGTGGTGAACACTGAGAAAGAGAGGTTTTCGATTCCATTCTTCTTTTTCCCCGCCCACCATGCCATGTTGAAGCCCTTCGATGAGCTAATAAACGAGCAAAATCCTGCCAGATATAGGGAATTCATCTGGGGCAAGTTTGTTGCTGCTAGAAATCGAAGTGATTACAAGAAACAGAATGCTGAAAACATACAGATTCGGCATTTTAGGGTGGTGGAGTGAGCTTGGCAGAGCAAATTTGATGGTCATTTAGCAATTGTGAGTTGCTGTAGCTGTCATATATATATATATATATATAAGAATTCTCAGGTCCGGACCATAAGGACGTTTTATGATCCACATAGCAATAAAAAACGTTGTTTTATTGCTATGTGGAGGATAAAACGTCTGTACGATCCGTATCTGAGCCGGCCCCTCTCTCTCTCTATATATATAAAGAATATAGCATATATATAAAGAATATAGCATATGTTACTGATAGCTCTTGCTGACCCACAAGTATAGCTTCTGGATATGATGGTTACTTAATTTTGTATCAGAACATAATTATTTTAGTTGTATGTCCACATTTGTTCTTGTATTTGCATGACTAAAATCCATTCCATCTTGCCTATTAAACTCAAAATTTTGGGTATGATGATTTCTGGATAGCTTTTATTATCTGTATAATAATGATTTCCGGATTAAAGCTTCACTTTACCCTTTCAAAAGTCTACTTTTCACCATTAAAAATATGATTGTGGCCAATATACATGTAAATATGGGCAAAATAGATACTGATATTGCCCAACGGCTTTTGTAGTCTAATCATGTAAATTGGGACATTAAACATCAAATTTGGGACATTAAACATGAAATTAATGACATAAATTTGAAAATATTCACAAATATGAAATTTATATCACAATATGAAATTTGGCCATTAAATATGCAAATGTTGCCCACAATATGAAATGTTAGGCATAAAACATGGAAAACACATTTATATGATACATGCTATTAATTATGTTATGTTGTGGGTAAATGATTCATTGAGTATTTGGGGTGTATTTAATTGAGATTTTAAAAGATTTTTTTTGGGTTAAATAAGTTTTGTGGTATTCAATTAAGATTTTTAAATAATCTAAAAAGTATTGTGATATTCCATTAAGACAATTAAGATTTTTTAAAGAGTATCCAAATTAGTGATATTCAATCAGGACTTTAAACAAGTAATAGAAAGTTTTATGGTATTGAAAAACATAATTATTTTGAAGGATTCTTTTATATGTGTGATTGTGTGATACTTTTTAGTGAGAATTATAAATATGAAACTCTATAAAAAATCATACTCTAACCCATGAGACTTTTTACATTAGATTTTTTTGATTATTAAAAAACAGAAAATGAACATATATGTTATCTCTTCGTGAACTAGTTACTTGCTTATTAATAATTTCTTCTTTTTTCTATCAAACAAAACAATATGACTTTCTTTTAAATGCAACTGGTAATGCCATTCCTCTAACCGTTTTTTTTATGAATTTCATTTTCGAAGAGGAAAATTCTATCACATTTAAAGGTAATTTCCTAAATTTTCTTTGAGGCCAGCAGAACTTCTTCAATCGGATAAATGATAATGTACAAAGGGAATTTAGCACAATAATGATTTTTTTTTCCTTGTTTTCTCGTTAATTTTTTATTTGTATTTTTTTTTAAAAAAAAAATCCAAATTTAAGGAAAAAAATATTTATCAATTATTAAGATTATTGATCCGAGGTGTTATCTTTTATTCCTAGATCAGAGACATGACATTCTGTCGCAGAAACTCAGAAAATAATCTGAGATAATTAAGCATTTTCGTCAGTGAAGTTATCTACACTGTTAGTAAAATATTGATAGATTGCTTAAGTTTAAGAAATATTACCGCCAACATAGCTTGTACAGAAAATATAGTTATTATGGTCGAGGCATCCCCACCTAACCATGATAGAAATTATAAAATTGTTAATTCAATGGAGGGGTGACCAGGATGAGAATGACCCAAGAAAAGAATGTCTCATTGAACTAGATAGACATTACTCATAATCCGATTAAAATTTGGTTAGTTAGCATCAGAAAAGTAAAAAAAAATAAAAAAATTTATATGAGGTCTTTTCAAATCTTTTAAATTCTTATGATATAAATCTTTTAAAATCCAATAAGTAAAAAATCCTGATTAAAAAAACTATAACAAAATCTTAGAAGTTTTTATATTCTTAAATAGTCTTTCAAAATCCATTGGACATATTTATCCATAAACAATCTTTTAAAATCTCAATTGAATACACCCCCTAATGTACAATTCTAACTTAGTTGGTAATGTTTCTTATAGTTGGTTATGAATAAGGTTAAGGACTAATTAGGACTAATTTAAGTAACTTTAACAGCCAAATGCAAATGATTCATTCAATGTTAAGGCACAATGCTATCTTAGATGATAATATTTTTTTATTTATTTTTTAGTTGTTATGTACAAGGCAAGACTGAGTTAAGTTAACTTAACAATCAAATGCAAATGATTCAATCAATGTTAATTACCAACTTATTAATATAAGTTGGTAATGTTTTTTTAATTTTTTTTATAGTTGTTATGTATAAGGAACGACTAAGTTAAGTAACTTAACAACCAAATGCTATTTGGTTTTATAATTTATTTGGCGTATTAACTCATATTAAGATTTAGATGGAGTTAACAAAATAATAAATTATAATAAATGCTGCTTGAAAAACATGAAATTATTTAAGCTTACACGTGAATATAAAACTTGCTTTGCATTAAATAATTAAAAAAGATTACATTACAAACCTGTAATTTAAAGCATTAAGTATGAATTTTGAAGTATCAAACATACAAATAAAGACAATAAACATGAAACTTTTGCAAAACATGAAATTGATTGCATAACATGAATATGAGCGTATTAAGCATATAATATTTTGGCATAAAGAATGAAAAATAGAGATAACAAATATGCAACACGTCTAGGGAATAATTGTAGCATTAACATAACATTTTGTCCTTAAACATATAAATATGAACAATAAAAATACAAATATGGGCATTATACATACAAACAATGCATAACCTGCAAATATATAGTATTATTATGAAATGTTAGTCTTAAACATGAGAATAATGGTATTAAACATGAGAATGAGCTTCTATTTTCTAATTTATATTTTATTAATGTTTATAATATTACATTATTTTTTATCCAACTGGTTAAATGTTAATATTTGTGTTTGATAAATCATATACATGGATTATTATAATAGAAAATCTAATGGCTGAAATTTATTGAACTCAAAATGATTAAATAATAAAATTTTTTGTCACCTACATGTCAAGTAACCATTTTGGGGGGGGGGGGGGGGGGGGGGGGGGGGGGGGGGGGGGGGGGGGGGAAAGAAAATTACCCTCTCTCTCGTGCCCAAATCTTAGTTCTTGCCCAAATTCGTATTTGTTCTTGCCCAAATCTGTCTTTGTTCTTGCACAAAACTGCCATTCTCCTCTCTTCAAAACCATCAAAGCAAACAAAATAATTTTTGAAGCCACATATAACTATACGATTTTGTTTCGATTCTCTTGCGGCAAAGAAAGGTAATTTGTTTTATTTCGTAGATGGATTGTAGGGGTGCTCATAGGATCGGGTCAACCTGCGGCCCGACCCGCGCATGTCTTGGAAAAAAAAAATTCACCTGACCCAATCCGAGGTTTTTGGGTTGGGCATCGAGTTTGATACTAAAACTTGATCCGACCCGACTCTATAATATTTTTATTATTTTTCTAAAAAATTTATTATATTTTTTAAAGTTTTTACTATTATTTCATTTATTTATTACTTTTGTTGTATTGAAACTTTATATATATGATAATTTTTGGGACATAAAATAACTAATATTTAAAAAAACCGACCCGAGCCGTGAATATCCCTAATAGATTGAATTTGGAATTTGTGGATTTCTGAAAATTCATACTCTTTCATTGGTGTTTTGAATCTAAAATTTATTTCAGTTGGGTTTGTATTTATCAAGCCCTTTTTTTAATGGTTTCAGTTGGATTATAATTTTATCATTCTTCAATTTATGTTCTTGTAACACCCCGCCAGAGGCAGGATGCTATCGGTAGGAGACATGATTAACCTATCTTCATAAACCTCCAAATTTACAGAAAAATAGATATGATGTGTCTTAAAACTGAACAACCTGGAATAAAGTTCAGCATCAAACGGAACCTGCAAAATATATCAAATATATAAAAGGACATCAATCCCACATAAAACTCATCAAATTCAAAATCAGTACTTAAGGGCTCTGTGCCCACAACATCATAAGTAATTAAAATTTTTACTTAATAAATACAAACAGCGTGCTCACTACGACCAATATCATATTAACCATAAATCCTAAACCTCAAAGACTTTTCCCAAGATATTTGCGAGGGCGATTGTAATTTGGGTGATCTGCGTCTTGATATATAACTTTCAAAGTCGAAGTGGTACCGATCCGGTAGCCTATTTGGGGTTTTGGCGTGGGCACAACGAAAGCTCGCGGTTCGGGTGAAATCATAATTTTAAAACTTTTTAAATTACTAAAAAAATTATTAAATATCCAATATGAATACTTTATTCATATTTCACCTAAACATATTTATTCGATATCAAATAACTGTTGGGGTTTTGGGCGATAATTCGGGGTAAACACAGCGGATCGCAGAAAATCAAGATTTTCCGATTTCAATTATTTTTCTTGAGCAATTAAAATAAAATAATTTATTTCAATTACTCAATACTTAATAACTGAAATTTTACCTAAAAAATCAATTTTTTAAAAATACCAATTTACCCCAAAACTTTAAATTTTAATCATTTTAGTCCAAAATTATCAAATACAATTCTAATTGATTCCAAATCAATTCCAAAATGATTTGTCCATGTCTAATACATGAAAATTCAGTTTTCAATTCAAAGAAACAGATTTTTGCCTAATTGCTGAATGGTCCCTCAATTTTCAAGAATTTACAATTTAGTCCTTTATGTTTAAAACATGTCAAGATCAAATCCAAAAATTTCCAAATTTAATATACATCTAATATACATTAAAACTCATCACATATATAAAATCCCCACATTGGTGAAGGTTGGAAACCCTAATATATAATTTTTCAAATTAATCAAATTAATACCAAATTAATTCAATTCAAAGCTTTAATTCAATTCTTACATCACAAATTGAATCTCACCAACATGAAATACCTCAAGAACAATTCCAGGTCTAACATAAGTGGCTAATAAACTCTAGAATGGAAACTAGCCATCAAAATGGCAAGAAGAATGCTTAATAAACTATTTAAAGCAAACTAATTCAATATACATGCTTTCATATTCAAATCAAGTACCCTAAATATCAAAACACAACCATGAGAAAGTAGAGGAAAAACTAAGCTAATCATATTGAAGCTTTTGATCATAGAAATAATTTTCAAGAAGGAAAAGGTGTGAAATTCCTTACCAAATTTCCAAAAATAGTAACTTTTCTTCGTTTTCTACTCTTTCTCTATTTTTGTATTTGTGTTTTAGGGATGATAGATTGAAAAATAAAACAAAAAAATGCTTATATATTTTCCCTCAAATGACCGATTATAGGGAAATTATAATAGCTATACAATTTTTTTAAATTTTGTTTAATTACATTATCCATAACCAACCAATTAAATCACAATAAATGAAACCAATCATAATTGGCCATTTTATCCAATTAAAGGTTGCCATTTACCTTATCTTACAAAGAAAAATGATACTAAATATTTAATTAATTTAATTATTCAAAAATTGAATAAATAAATAATGAAATACAAATATCTCAAAATATATGTATTATATTTATATTAAATAATCAAAATACATATATTAATTATAAATGTCAAATATCACAATTCGACATTTAATAACTGGCCAAAAAAATCTCTAAAGCATGTATACCTCTGTTTGGAACTTTTCCGACAAATGCGCCTCCGTTAAGGGTAAATACGAATCCTGATGTAGATTTTCTATCATCGGGAACCAATTGGAAATCAGAATCTGTATACCCGTTAACCTGCATTTCATTTCCTCCATAAATGATAAACTTATCCTTGGTACCTTTAAGATACTTCAAGATATGTTTAACAGCCATCCAATAGTCATTTCCAGGATTGGATTAATATCTACTAGTGGTTACACCGTGTAGCTAATATCAGGCCTCTTACATAACATGTCATACATTATGCTACCCAAACATGAAGCATAAGGCTGATTCGACATTCTAACCTTCTCATCTTCTATTTACGGACACATCTTATTCGTAAGATGAATGCCATGTCTGAACAGTATATTTGTCATCTTATAGTTAACAAAATTGTACCGTTCTAAGATCTTATCTATGTACGACGATTGTGATAACCCAATAAGCTTCATTTCTCTATCTTTATAGAGCTTTATACCCAATATATAAGAAGCTTCACTGACCGGTGCGTAATCACATGCGTATAACGCAAACGCATGTATCGTTGAAGTAGTATAAAAAGTATCGATCCCACGAGGACTTAATACCTAATCTTTTAATTTTATGAGGCCGAATGATTACTAGTATCTATTGGATTGATTGTTTGATTGGAATTGTGACTTTAACATTAAAACAAGTAAATAAAAAGATGCGAAAGTAGATTGAGGAAAATTCAAATTTATAAAACTATCCAAGGTTGTGATTTCTTCCAATATCTTTTTAAAGATGAAGTGGTTATTTCATGTTTGTGTAATATATTAGTTTACTAACCTGGAACATGAAATTATGCAAAAGCCTATGTCGATGGTCGGATGCAAATACCCAGTGTAACCCAATTAAATCATATATCTATGTCAATCAAATTACCTGGATTCATTAAGACTAAGTTCCAATTATGGTTACCCCTATATCTATCCTGTAAGGAAATCTATTAAAGGGTTATCTATCCTCAAGGAAGATCGTGGGCTATTAAGTCTAGGGTCTTAAACCGAAAATTCCTTCGTCAATTTTATTTTAAGTTTACTAGATCAATCTTATTAGTGGCTAGTTAACAAGACGAGTTAAGCTTAAGACTTAATAAGTAAATCTTTATATTATCCAAACTATAAAATAGCCCCTTATAAACCAGTGATATTGGAATTCATCACAACCCCAGATAACGGGCTTAACTACGACACATATTTACAGCTAGTAAAAGCTTAAAAATAAAATACATAAAGTAAAGTACTGAAAAGTAAATTTTGGAAATTAAAAAGATAAAAGTACAATATAAGAAAATGCTAGGGTTAAATGATCAACTTTTATTACTATTATTTTAGATATCTCTCTTAATATAATATATTAACTTGTGTGATATTACCAACCAGCCATATAGGCGGTAACCTGATTAAGTCAAATTAATAATTAATTACCAACCAACCAACCAGGCGGTATCCTTGCTTAGTCAGGTTAAAACCAATTTAATATCAATTACCAACCGACCAATATAGCGACATCCTCATTAAGTCAGGTTTTAAATAGTTATTATATTATAATTAAGAGAGATTAATCTAAATAGCAATAATAAAAGTTTTACCTTTCACCCTAGTAGGGGAAGTTACCTCTTCATTGCTGAATAGTAAAAATTGAAAAAGTAAATAAAGTAAATTACTATTACAAAAAGTAAATGAAATTTATTATAGAACTGAAATTAAACAAACTAGATACAAACTCCTTATTATTCTCAAGAAATTACAGAGAGGAAGGTACATTTGAAATCAGAAAATTTGGTTGAATTTATAGGCTGAAGTAAGTGGGGTGTGTCGCAATGCGCCAACTTTTGTGCGTCGCGACGCGCCGTGATTTCCGACGCCAAAAGCGATGCTGTTGACACGTGGCAAGACGACTCAGTAGCTAAATGATTGTACTGACATGGCGATGATGTGGCGATATGGATTGTCGGCACCATATGATGATAACACTTGGCATAAGATGATTGGTTGATAATGATGTGGTTGAGATGTGGCAAGGTGACTTGGCATGTGACTGATGTAGACGCCACGTAGCTGACACGTGGATGAAACGTAGGCAACATGTGGCGATGGTGATTATCGGCAGCATGTGATGGTGACATATGGCATGGTGCACGTTAGCGGATCTGCTCCGATGTTGAAAGGTGGCAGGCGCACGTTAGCATCGGTGCATGATAGCATACTTATCAGATTGTGACACATGGCATGCCGTATTTTAGCACGAAGCGGCGCACGTTAGTGGTCGCGAAGCGAAAAATTACAATTTTGCTTTTTTTTGTCCTTTTTCACTGTTTTAGCCAGAATCACTTCCATAGAGTCCTGAAACTTTATTTATCTACAAAATTACACAAAATACATCAAAATATTCACAAAACTCAAGAAATTATACAAAATATTAGGTCAAATGAGTGGAAAATAGTGATATATTTACCACTGATCATACCCCAAACCTAACAATTTGCTAGTCCTCGAGTAAAACAACAAGATAGAATAACGTAAACATCTTTAAAATAAAATTAATCTAAGCTATTTTCGTAGGGATCACGGTTGCATTTAGCGTATGCAACAAATCTTTAAACCCTTAGGTGTCCATAGTGGATGAGTTGTAGTCTCGTGACGGCTTACATCAATGATACCCACAAATATTTGATAAAAGTAAAAAGATAGTGAAACTAATACACACAAAAGCAAAAAGACAAAAGAAAAGAGAATAAAGAAGTTAGTGACTAACTGGTGAAACTTCTTTTCTAAGTTAAGAGTTGTTTTCTTTCTTTCTAGATTACCGAACAAGTAAATTCTCCGATTATTTTTATCATTCTTCATATACACAGCCAACAAAATATTAATCAACTCATTTTTGCCCACAATAGTCACAAGTGTAGTTGAGAAGAGAGTAATATTTTTGTCCAAAGTTATATCAAAATTCACACATTTTTTAAGCAATTGAATATTTTTCTGATTTTTCTGATTTTTTTTTTTTTTTTACAATATCTTCCATCCATATAGCGAGCTTTAGGCCAGTGAATCCCAAACCAGTTGGCTTTAGGGCACCAGGTATTAAGACACTCCTACAGATTTAATTACTCGGACTTCAGATATATATTTTTTTGCTAACACCTCCGATCCATGTAGCGTGCTTTGGGTCAGTGACTCCCAAACCAGTTGGTTTTAGGGCACTAAATGTTAAAATACCCATACGAACTTAATAACTCGGATCTCAGACGGTTTTTTTTAGTCCCATCGCTTTTTAGATGCTTCCTCCAATTAAACTAGAGTACCGAATATTACAGACTTTTCAATTACAACTCATGTCTGTATGTTATCATGTATGTTGATAATATTATTCAACTGAGCATATGAAGATTCATTTTAGTCATTATTATGGAGAATTAACAAATTAAATAATTCAAAAGGAAATAAACAAAAATTAACTTGTTTCGAAATAGGTTGAGATATGTCTCAGGAGTGGAAACTCCATACACAGCTATCTCATACCAATTTCACCTGATTAATCGAATTAAAAACAAAAAAACACAAAATATTTTTTTGATTTTTGTAAAATTTTCAATTTTTTTGGTATTTTTTGAAAATTTTGGACTAAAAATAAAAATAACAAAATACTTCAACGATTCCCCACCCCCAAACCTAAAAGAGATATTGTCCCCAATGTCTTAAAAAGTTGAAGATGAGTTTAGAAGATAGTATCCGGTTAGCTGAAATCCGGTTAGAGATATTGTCCCCAATGTCCCCAATACATCTACGAAGGAAATTTAAAGGTTAAGATCAGATTTATCCAACGCTTCTTTCGATCATTATCAGATCAGTTTATCTTAGAAAGGATAGGGTCAATTTGTGGTTCAAAGGCTATGATTTGGTCAATTAAATCTGGGGCAGTTCTGGCAGTAATATGAGTTCGTTTAAAGGTTTTGACACGAACCCATTTCTCCGGGCATCATCAAGAAATACACAGAGAAAATCATAGAATCCATCAGTGTTAAACAGTCCAGTCGATTTCTGGTGTATGTTCAGTTTCGCCCAAGATAACACTGTAAAACTTTCCTCCATATTGCCCAAGCCACATGGCAAAGCAATAAAAGTATCAGCACGGTTAATCATTTCTACCAGTCGCTCAGACATACCAGACACGATTAGTTCCTCTCCATTTGATGATCCAATTAGATTTGCTTCCGCCAAGATTTTTGGGATGATTCCCAGAACTTGACTGCCTCCATCCTATACAGCCTTTGAAATGATCCCTATTAGTCCAAGATTGCCACCGCCATATACTAGGTGCATATTCCTTTCAGCTAAGACTCGACCCAATTCCTATGCTGCCGCTACGTTTTGTGGCTTAATACCAACACTAGTACCACAAAAGACACAGATATTTACAACTCGTCTTCTTGAAGTGGCTTCCATTTTATGTATGTTTCTTTTCCCAAATTTGGATGCCTTCAAAGTGCAATGATGAGTTGAATTTATAACACCTGAAAAGGGGTGAGTAATAATAGAACTAGTACCTACGAAATGATAATTATTAGTTAAATAAATCGTGAAAGGTAAAAAAGTCTGGATCCTGTAAGAGAAACTAAAAGAAAATAACAAAACAAATCACAATTATTAAGAAAATATAAGGAGATATAATATTTACAAGAAGTAACGGCTTGAATGATGTCTATGTGTCAGGGACAAGCTTCCCATCCGATTTTCTTATAAATTGGCAAACATGGTCTTTTAAAGTCAGATTCCCGAGACTATACTGTTGTCTTTCTTTTTTGAAATTGTGTATATAACATGCGAATTTCATGATACATATATCCACTGGGATGCTCTCAAGAGTCTTAGATATATCATTCAAAGACTCCTTACTCAAGCCATCCCTAATGAAATTAATCTTATCTTCACGGTTATCAAACACCATTTATAAAGAACGATAATGAGTATCACAAAACATACGAGCACATTTATAGCAAACACCCATTTTTTAGCTCTTCTCATTTTAGCATAGGTGTTTCTTCCTAAACCAGGCAGATGTGAAATAAAAGAGTCAAAAGATTCACCTGCCAATCGTACCCGTGCTTCAATAATCCAACGAATGTCAGTAGGAGTACCTTTTATCATTAGTAGTCTCATCTGTTCCAAGCGAGCTTTATAGATCTTCATCAGAGAGTTTTGAGGGAGAGAAGGAAATTACTTGTGAAGATTTGCGAGAATTTCTTCCATTCTAAAATCCTACATAAATTAAACACACAAAAAAACACACCAAATCACAATATATACACAAATTGCATGAGTTGCCTCCCAGCTAGCGCTAAGTTTAAAGTCGTCAGCTAGACAGACTACCCGAACATTAGGCTGGATCTGAAAAAGTGACACTTTCTTTTTTTGCTCAAATGATTCTCCCAAATAGTACTTGACACGCTGATTGTTAACCTTAAATGTTTCGTTGGTATTGGGATCAATTAACTCAACAGTTCTATATGGTAACATCTGAGTGATTACAAATGGACCTCACCACCTTGATTTCAACTTTCCAGGGAAATGTTTCAACCTTGAATTGTACAATAACACCTGCTGCATTGGTTCCAGTTGTCTGCGCACTATTTTTCGATCATGTCATTTCTTGGTATTTTTCTTGTATAATTTAGCATTCTCATAAGCCTGTAAGCGAAATTCCTCTAATTCATTGAGTTGGTAGAGTCTTTTCTCTCCTGCAGCTTATGGATCAAGATTCACCTTCTTTAGTGCCCAATACGCCTTGTGTTCAAGTTCAACTAGCAGATGGCACGCTTTCCCAAACACCATTCGATATGGGGACATACCAATGGGTGTCTTGTTAGCTGTCCGGTAGGCCCATAATGCGTCATCTAGTTTTGTAGACCACTCCCTCATTGTTGATCCAATGGTTCTTTCCAAGATTCTTTAATCTCCTTGTTTGAAACTTCAACCTGTCCATTTGACTTTGGATAGGCAACCTTATGAGTAACTCCGTATTTGGATATAAGTACATCGAAGTATCTATTGTAGAAATGTGTGCCACCATCACTGATAATTGCACGAGGTGTTCCAAAGCTAGTGAAAATATTTTTTTAAAGGAATTTGATCACCACTTTTGAATCGTTTGATGGCAGTGCAATTGCTTCAACCCATTTGGAGACGTAGTCTACAGTAACCAGTATTTACAGATTTTCAAATGATGGAACAAAGGGTCCCATAAAATCAATCACTCATACATCAAATATCTCAACTTCCAGAATATTTTACAGAGGTCCTTCATTTCTCTTTGAAATATTTCCCGTTCTCTGGCACCTGTCACATTGAAGAGAAAACATGTCAGCATTTTTAAAAAGAGTGGGCCAGAACAAACCTGATTATAGGACTTTGGTTGTAATTTTATTTCCGCTGAAGTGTCCGCCATATGGTGATGAATGATAATGCTGTAAGACACTGTTGACCGTCTCTTGTGGAACACACCATCTCAATAATTGATTAGCACGACATTTAAACAGGTACGGCTCATCCCAGACATAATGTTTAACTTCTTTGAAGAATTTCTTCCTTTGCCGAGTTGTCCATTCCAACGGCCATTTTTCTGCTACTATGTAGTTGACATAGTCGGCATACCAAGGGACATCATGCTGTTCCATGGCAAACAACTATTCATGTGGAAAAGTTTCTTTTATTTTCAGTTCTTTGCCAACTGTTTCTCCATTCTCGAGCCTTAATAAATGATCTACCACTTGGTTTTCTGTCCATTTCCTATCTCGAATCTCCACGTCAAATTCTTATAGAAGAAGTATCCAACGGATCAATCTGGGTTTGGTATCTTTCTTTACGATCAAGTATTTGATTGCTGAATGATATGTGTAGACCACCACTTTGGGACCCAGTATATAGGATCAGAATTTATCAAAAGCGAACACAACTGCAAGTAACTCATTTTCAGTGGTTGTGCAGTTGAGTTGAGCTTAATTCAGAGTTCTGTTGGAGTAGTAAATGGTGTGGAAATTGCTTTGTGTTTTCCCAAAACTACTACTACAGTAAAATCATTAGCATCGCACATCACTTCAAATGGAATGGTCCAGTCTGGTACTACTATGATGGGATCGGAGACCAGCTTCTGTTTTAAGATCTCAAAAGCTTCGTGGCACTCTTTGGTGAAGTTGAAAGGTACATTCTTCTCCAGAAGATTGCATAGAGGTTTACAAATCTTTGAGAAGTCTTTGATAAATCTCCTGTAAAAACCTGCATGTCCGAGAAAGCTCCGAATCCATTTGACAGATGTTGATGGAGGTAGTTTTTCAATTGTTTCAATCTTTACTTTGTCTACCTCAATTCCCTTTTGTGACATCTGGTGTCCCAGAACACTGCTTTCTTGTACCATGAAATGTCATTTCTCCTAGTTGAGCATCAGATTGGTATCTTCACATCGTTGTAACACATGTTCCAGATTTTGCAAGAAGTGGTCGAAAGAATCTCTGAACACAGAAAAATCATCCATGAAAACTTCCATACTCTGACCCAGCATGTCTGAGAAGATGGCCATCATGCAACGTACATAATCCAAATGGCATCCTGTGGAAATAAAAAGTACCTTACGGACATGTAAAAGTGGTTTCTCCTGAGCTTCAGGGGCGATGGAAATCTGATTATATCCTGAATATCCATCCAGAAAGTAATAGAATTAATGTTCCACCAATCTATCCAGCATCTGATCAATGAATGGTAACAGAAAATGGTCTTTTCTTGTTGCTTTGTTCAGCTTCCGGTAGTCCATGCATACTCTCCATCCAATCACCGTTCTTGTTGGAATCAGCTCGTTCTTTTCATTTGTGACTACAGTAATTCCTCATTTCTTTGGTGATGCCAGAATCCATCCATTTGATAATTTATTTCTTCACGACCTCCTTCATGATTGGATTTACTCTCCGTTGATGCTCCACTGTGGGTTTATACTCGTCGTTCATCAGAATTTTATGCATGCAAAATGATGGACTAATGCCTCGAATGTCTGCTATAGTCCAACCAATGGCTTTCTTATGTTTTCGTAACACTCTCAACAACTTTTCTTCCTGTTCCAATGTTAGCGAAGAAGAAATAATTACTGGTACTTCAGAAGAGTTTCCTAAGAAAGCATACCTGAAATGGCTCGAAAGTAACTTTAGCTCCAACTGCGGTGGTTTTTCAATTAAGGGCTTATTCATTCTTTCTTCTGTAGTTCTGGACTTTCCACTTGTGGTGTTATTTTGTAGCGATATGGCTTGTCAAGATAGTTGATACATTCCAGAATTTCAGAATCTAGCTCGCTGTCAGTCATGTTGGTGATGCAAGCTTCAAGTTTATCCATGGGAATTGTATCAGTATCTTGGACGATACTATCAACAACATCAATTCTGAAACATTCCTCCTCTTTTTCATCACTCAGGAATTTCATGGCTTTGAAAACATTAAAGGTAACTTCTTGGTCTTGAACTTTCATGGTTATTTCTCATTTTTACACATCAATAACAGTTCGATCTGTAGCCAAGAATGGTCTCCCAAAGATGATAGGTATATCTTTGTCTTCTTCCATGTCAAGGATAATGAAATCTGCTAGGAGAATAAGTTTGTCAACTTTGACCAGCACATCGCTAATAACTCCTATCGAAAATGCGAGCATTCTATCAACAAGTTGCAGAGATATTGAGGTAGACATTGCTTCTCTAATTTTTAGTTTCCTGTAAATCGAAAAAGGCATCAAATTAACACTTGCATCTAAGTCACATAAAATCTTACCGATGTAATATTCTCTAATGGTGTATGGGATAGTGAAACTGCCAGGATCTTTCAACTTCGGGAGAAGTTTTCTCTGAATGATAGCGCTGCATTCTTCCATCAATGTTACTGTCTCGTAATCTCTCAATCTCCATTTTCGTGAAAGAATATCTTTCATGAATTTAACATAGCTTGGAATTTCTTCCAACGCTTCTATAAATGGGATGTTGATATGCAGCTTTTTGAAACCTCCAAGAAATGTGCAAACTGCTTGTCCAGTTTATTTTTCTGGAGTCATTGTGGAAAAGGTGGAGGTGGAATGATTTGATCTTTTTCCTTTGCTTCTTTTTCTTCCATCTGTTGCTATGCTTCTTTTGGAACTTCTTCAATGGATGCCTTAATTCCAACATCTTTATTGATTTCAGTACTGCTTTTCAAGGTGATGGCTTCACATTGCTCCTTCCTTCGATTCCTTGGATTTGGTTCTGTGTTGCTGGGAAGATTTCCTGGTGGTCTGTAACTCTAAGCATTGGCTAGTTGTCCAATTTGATTCTCCAGTGCTGTAATAGAAGCTGATTGTCTCTGAAACATAGCATCATATTTTTTTAACTGAGCTAGTACTTCTGTCATTCCTGGTTCATTTGCCTGCTCCTGGCCTTTGTTCTGTTGCTTTTGGAATCCGGGTGGTGGATAGTTCTTTTGCCCTGAATTATTGATCCATGAAAAATTAGGATGATTCCTCCACATTGGGTTATAGGTGTTGGAATATGGATTGTTCCACTGTCTGTTGAAATTATTGACATAATTTACCGTTTCTTCATGTTGGTTTGGTTCTGGTGCTCCTCCATATGGTAAACTTATGGATCTAGTGCTGAAAGTTTCCATGAATTTGCATATCTGATCCAGCTTCGCTTTCACTGATGTGTTGGCTCCAACTTCATAAATTCCAGCAATTCGTTGGATCATGCTACTTTTTATTAGCTTCAAGGAATTGTTTTTAGCCATTTCTTAATTAGGTCCCAGGTTTGATCTTCTCCTTTTGCCATCAAAGCTCCTTCAGCACCAACATCAATTGTGGTCCTCATTAGTCCAGAAAGTCCATTATAGAAAGTTTGGACTTGAAGCTATTTAGGAATCTCATGGTGAGGATATTTCCCGAGTAAACTTTTATACATTTCCCAAGCTTCGTAGAGGGATCTGAGTCTTGTTCCACAAAGGATGTGATGTCATTCCTCAGCTTTCTAGTTCTAGCTGGTGGAAAGTACTTTGCAAGAAATTTGGTGGCTAGAGTGTTTCAAGTTATGATGGAATCTGTTGGTAATGAATGTAGCCAAGCTTTAGCTCTGTCTTTCAAGGAATATTAAAAAGCTTGCAGTTTAATTTCTTATTCAGCTGCTCGGTTGTAATTGAAAGTGTCACAAGCTTCCAAGAAGTTGCTGATGTGGGCATTAGGATCTTCAGTTGCATTCCCCCCCAATTGCACTAACTGCTAAATCATCTGAATGCATGTTTTGATGTCACACGTATTTGCTAGTAAAAGAGGAAGTACAATATAGGTTAATAAGCCATCAACCACCGGAATGGTTCTATCTCTAATGGAAATTGTTGGTGAAACTTCCAAAGGTTAAGGTTCCATGTTGACTATTGCTTCTTGGCCTTCTCGCTTTTCCCTTATCAACTGGCTGATGGTTCTTTCAATCTATGGGTCAAGCCGTCGAAGATTAAAGCTTCTAGTTCGTCTCATGTAGTGTCAGAGAACCTAAAACACAAGAAAAAAGAAATAATAAGTAAAAAGAAATTAGACACAAGGAACGTATCTAACCCCAAAACAAATAGTGAAAGATAAATAAGTCCCCGATAATGGCGCCAAAAACTTGACCGGTGCATAATCACACGCGTATAATGCAAACGCACGTATCGTTCAAGTAATATAAAAAGTATCCATTCCACGAGGACTTAATACCTAATCTATTAATTTTATGAGGACAAATGATTACTAGCATCTATTGGATTGATTATTTGATTGGAATGGTGACTTTAAAATAAAAACAAGTATATAAAAAGACGCAAAAGCAGATTGGGAAAAATTCAAATTTATAATACTATCCAGGGTTGTGATTTCTTCCAATATCTTTTTATAGATGAAATGGTTATTTCATGTTTGTGTAATATATTAGTTTACTAACCTAGAACACGAAATTCTACAAAAGCCTCTGTCGATGGTCGGATGAAAATACCCAGTGTAACCCAATTAAGTCATATGTCTATTTCAATCAAATTACCTGGATTCATTAAGACTAAGTTCCAATTGTGGCTACCTCATATGTCTATCCTGTAAGAAAATCTATTAAAGGGTCATCTATCCTCAAGAAAGATCGTGAGCTATTAAGTCTAGGGTCCTAAAACTAAAATTCCTTCGTCAAGTATATTTTAAGTTTATCAGATCAATTTTATTAGTGGCCAGTTAACAAGACGTATTAAGCTTAAGACTTAATAAGTAAACCTTTATATTACCCAAAATATAAAGTAACCCCTTATAAACGGTGATATTGGAATTCATCATAACCCCAGATAACGGGCTTAGATACAACACATACAAACTTAAAAATAAAAGACATAAAGTAAAGTACTGAAAAGTAAATGCTGGAAATTAAAAAGGTAAAAGTACAATAAAAGAAAATACTAGAGTTAAATGATCCATTTTTATTACTATTATTTTAGATATCTCCCTTAATATAATATATTAACTTGTGTGATATTACCAACCAGCCATATAGGCAGTAACCTGATTAAGTCAAATTAATAATTAATTACCAACCGACCAACCAGGCGGTATCCTTGCTTAGTCAGGTTAAAACCAATTTAATATCAATTACCAACCGGCCAATATAGCGATATCCTCATTAAGTCAGGTTTTAAATAGTTATTATATTATAATTAAGGGAGATTAATCGAAATAGCAATAATAAAAGTTGTACCTTTCACCATAGCAAGGGGAAGTTACCTCCTCATTGCTGAATAGTAAAAATTGAAAAATTAAAGAAAGTAAATATTATTACAAAAAGTAAATAAAATTAATTACAGAACTGAAATTAAACAAACTAGATACAAACTCCTTATTATTCTCAAGGAATTACAGAGAGGAAGGTACATCTGAAATCAGAAAATTGGCTGAATTTATAGGCCTGAGTAAGTGGGGCGCATCGCAACGAGCCAACTTTTATGCGTCGCGATGTGCTGTGATTTTCGGTGCCAAACGCAGTTATTTTGACACGTGGCATGGTGGCTCAACAGCTGAATGATTTTACAGACGTGGATATGATGTGGCGATGTGGATTATCGGCACCATATGATAATGACACGTGGCACAAGATGATTGGTTGATAATAACGTGGCAGACACGTGGCAATGTGACTTGGCATATGACTGATGTGGATTCCACGTAGCTAACACGTGGATGACACATAGGCGACATGTGGCGATGGTGATTGTCGGCAGCATTTGATGGTGACACGTGTCATGGTGTACGTTAGCGGATTTGCTCTGATGTTGACACGTGGTAGGCACACATTAGCATCGGCGCATGTTAACAGACTTATTAGATTGTGACATGTGGCACGACACATTTTAGCACGGAGCGGTTTGTGACGCTGAAAATTATAATTTTGCCTTTTTTGGGTCATTTTTCACTGTTTTGGCCAGAATCACTTCTAGAGAGTCCTGGAACTTTAGTTATCTACAAAATAACACAAAACACATCAAAATATTCACAAAACTCAAGAAACTATATAAAATATTTGGAAAAATGAGTGGGAAATAGTGATACATTTACCACTCATCATTCACCCAGGTCCTTCATTGAGAAATTCTTACAGAGATAAGTTTTGACGCCTTGTATCATTCCTATATCATTCCTAATGATTAGGATGTCATCAACATAGAGAACTGAAAATACTATCATACTCCTACTAACATTTTGGTACACACAGGATTCTTCCGTATTCTTGAGAAAACCAGACAATCTAATAATCTCGTCAAATCGAAAATTCCAACTTCGCGAAGCTTGATTAAGTCCATAAATGGACTTCTTAAGCTTATAAACCATGTCTGAGGTTTTGCTGGATATAAAATCCTCCAACTGTTCCATATAGATTTCTTCA
The DNA here is from genome assembly GCA_019454045.1 of Zanthoxylum bungeanum. Lineage (NCBI taxonomy): Eukaryota > Viridiplantae > Streptophyta > Magnoliopsida > Sapindales > Rutaceae > Zanthoxylum > Zanthoxylum bungeanum. Next base: position 51,037 of record SKCR01005132.1, on the reverse strand, counting down.
TCAAGAAACCCATTAAGAAAAGCCGTTTTGAAATTCATTTGCCAAATCTCATAATCATAGTAAGCAGCAATAGACAATAAAATCCTTATAGGCTTTAACATCACAACTGGAGAACAAGTTTTATCGTAGTCGACACCAGGTCAATGCGTGTAACCTTTAGCTACCAGTTGAGCCTTAAAGGTTTCAACCTTTTCGTCCGGCCCACGCTTCATCTTATAAACCCATTTACTACCAATAGGAACAATTCACTTAGGAAGCGAACCAAGTCCCAAACTTGATTATGATGCATAGAGTCTAACTCTGATTTCATGGCCTCTTGTCACTTTATGGAGTCGATGTCCAACATCGCTTCTCTATAGGTATAAGGTCAGTCTCTTCAACTAAGAGAACCTCCAGACTATTTTCTTATATCAAATACAAGCATTCAGAGGTGTAGACACCCTTCGGAACCTACAGAGTGTGTGTGATGAAGGCTCTTCATCTATTTGAAAGTCAGGTTCCTCCACTGGTTCATTGGTTCCAGGTTGTACTTCATCAAGTTCAACTTGTCTATGCTTACCTCATTTAGAAAAAAATTCTACATCTAGAAATTTTGCGAAGCGAGCTATAAACATATTTCGATGCTCGATATCATAGAATCCTTTCGTATTTGAAGGATATCCAACAAACCTAAACTTCTGCCCAGACAGGACAACTCCAAATCTTAACATAATTAAGATTCAGTTTCTTCCTAGTCCATATCTCATATGAAGTTGTAGAAACAACCTTGGAAGGAATCTTATTCAAAGATGTGCAACAGTTAAAAGTGCATAACCCCATAAATAATATGGCAAATTAATGAAACTCAGCATCGATTGAACCATATCTAATAAAGTCTGATTTCTCCTTTCAGAAACTCTATTGTATTGTGGAGTACTCGGAGGATTATATTGAGCGGGTATCTCATTCTCCTTTAATAATCGGTGAACTCACCACTCATATATTCACCGCCTCGATCAGATCGAAGACATTTAATATATTTACCAATCAGTTTTTCTACTTCATTTCGGAATTCCTTGAACTTTTCAAAGGGTTTGACTATGGACCACATACATCAGAATATATTAGTTCCAATAGGTCAGTGGCTCGGTGTCCTACACCCGAAAATGGGGCTTTGGTCATCTTACCCCGAATACAATATTCATAAGTTAGATAAGGCTCAATGGTGAAATCTTGTATCAAACCATTATAACCAACTGAGTTAGGCGTTTAATGCCTATATGACCCAACCGCATATGCCATAGTTCAATATTATTTATATCAGATACTTTACATTTATTAATTCCAGCATTAAAAGATCTTGTGAGGTATGTAAAATGTAACCGTGCTGATTTGGACAAACAAGGATTTGAACAATATATCTATCATATAAATACAAAGAATGATTCTGAATACTTACATTATATCCATCAATATCTAATACAAAAGTGATATAATGTTTGCAACACATCCTGGTATAAAAAAATAGTCATGCAACAAAAGGCTCCCACTGGGTAGAGGAATCTCACATAAGCCCATAGCAACTGCATCCAAAGATTCGCCACTCCTGAATCACAATTGCATCTCCTCAGATTTTAGCTGTCTACTTTCCTTCAGCACCTGCAACGAATTACAAATGTGAATTGGACAAGCAGAATCAAAAATCCAACTGGACAACATAGCTTCACAAGTTAATGAGATATCAATAATGGGAAAAATAAAAGTGCCTGAAGTAGATGTTATTTCCTTTCTTATCTGGGCAAGGTAATTAGGACAGTTCCTTTTCCAATGGTCGATCTTGCTGCAGTGGTGGTATTTTTCTTCAGCAGCTCTCTTGGGTTTAGCTATCTTAGCCTGTGATGGAAGATTTGTATCCTTCTTCTTTTTCCCATTCTTCTTCTTCCATTTATGTTTAGATTGGGAGAAAGCGGGAAGAGTAGTGGGTTTAGGAGGGTGAGTCGGTACTCACTTCCTCAAATCTTCCTCCGCTGTCTGTAGCATCTTATTGGTAAGAACAGTTAATCCCGTTAATATTGAAATACATCAAAAATTAGCGATACGACCCCAGTAGAGATCCAATGATGATATTTTGTCCTAAAGTGTCATTAAGAGGGAAATTATAGCGCCTCAATTGTTCGATCAAATCGATCAGATGAAACATATGAGGGCTCAAAGCCTGTCCCTCTTCCAGTCTTGCATGGAACAGTTCCATATCAATTTTATGAACCGAGACACTTTCTTGGTTTATAAAGGACTCTCCCAACGGCGTCATCATAGTATATGCATCGGGCAATCCAAGGAACTGAGAATGTATGATTTGACATATCTGTCTTCATCTCTCCACTTTGGAGAGTCTCATGTTCCTGTGGTGTAGCATCAGGTGCTATGGCCAGTGGCAATGGACCTTCCAATATATATTCTATTTGTTCAAACCCAAGAACTATTCTTAGATCCAAGTCCCAATCTGTAAAGTTTTCGGCACCCTTAAGTTTGTTCATATCAAGCATATAGGCAAAAAGATTAGGAGCAGATGCCGCCATCGCAAATCTATCATATAGATAGCAAAAAAAATGGTTAGCAGACTTAACAGTTTCAAATAATATAAATCAAACAAAGCATAAATAGATCATGGAAAAATATACCCTTCTACTATTACATGCAATACTGTAATCCCCAAACAGAATGCAATCAAATAATTAATCAAATTAAATTTAATAGCGAAAGATGGATGCCATGAATATATTTTAGCTCACAACTTTGGTACGTTCTCACCTACGTATATTCATTAGGTAGACAACACATTGTCAATCACTCAATAGTGACTCATGGGTTCTTGTCCTGACCGTTTCTGGTTGTGACAGCTTTGGCACGTTCACAAAGAGGCGTACCAAGGTTAAACTTGTCAATGACAAATTCAAGATACTTGCATAGTCCTGACAGCTTTGGCACGTTCAGAATTTCCGTTTTCGCTTGAATTTATCTAGTATCACATATACATCCGATATGGATAAATTTCTATCAATTACACCCTCACAGCTTTGCACGATCTTGGATGCAGCCATAGAACAGATATCCATAAACCGTATTGACAATATGGACCAAGAAATATGTATCCAATACATATTACTTGCAAAACCTTATTAATTATGGTTTTTTCGCAAAGATGAAAGGTATTTAATTTAATCAAATTAAATAAATACAAACATATATCATGTAAGAACATAATTAAAACAATGAATTTAAAGACTTATTCATATCATGTGTCAAGATTCAGACATGCTCTGATACCATTTTTGTTGGGGTTTTGGACGATAATTCGGGTAAACGCAGCGTATCGTGGAAAATCAAAAATTTTTCGATTTCAATTATTTTTCTTGTGCAATTAAAATAAACTAATTTATTTCAATTACTCAATACTAAATAACTGAAATTTTACCAAAAAATCATTTTTTAAGAAATTACCATTTTACCCCAAAACTATAAATTTTAATCATTTTAGTTCAAAATTATCAAATACAATTCTAATTTATTCCAAATCAATTCCAAAATGATTTATTCACGTCTAATACATGAAAATTCAGTTTTCAATTCAAAGAAATAAATTTTCCCTAATTGCCGAATGGTCCCTAAATTTTCAATTTGGTCTTTTATGTTCAAAATATGCCAAGATCAAATCAAAAAATTCCCAAATTTAATATAAATATAATATACATTAAAACTCATATCATATATGAAAAGCCCCAAATTTGGTTAAGGTTGTTAACCTTAATTTTATAATTTCATAAATTCATAAATTAATCGAATTAACACTAAATTAATTCGATTCAAATCTTTAATTCAATTCTTACATCACCAATTGAGTCTCACCAACATGAAATATCTGAAGAACAATTCTAGGTCTAACATGAGTGGTTAATAAACTCTAGAATGGTAGCAAGCCATCAAAATGGCAAAAAGAATGCTTAATAAACTATTTAAAGCAAACTAATTTAATATACATGCTTTCATCTTAATATCAAGCACCCAAATATCAAAACACAACCATGAGAAAGTAGAGGAAAACTAAGCTAATAATATTGAAGCTTATGATCATAAAACAATTTTCAAGAAGGAAAATGTGTGAAATTTCATACCAAATTTCCAAAAATAGTAAGCTTTTCTTCTTTTTCTCCTCTTTCTCCCTTTTTATATTCGTGTTTTAGGGTTGATGGATTGAAAAACAAAACAAAAAAGATGCTTATAGAGTTTCCCTCAAATGACAGATTATGGGGAAATTATAATAGCCATATAATTTTTTTTTTTTAATTTTGTTTAATTAATTGGAAAATGATTTAATTAATGTGTGGTCTTAAAACATTAATCAAGTTAATGTTTATCCATAACCAGCCAATTAAATCATGAAAAATGAAACCAATCATATTTGGCCATTTTATCCAATTAAAGGTTGCCATTTATCTTATCTTAATAAGAAAAAGGATATTAAATATTTTATTATTCAAGAATTGAATAAATAATTAATTAAATACAAATATCTCAAAATATATATATTATTTACATTAAATAATCAAAATACATATATTAATTATAAATGTCAAATATCACAATTCGACATTTAATAAATGGCCAAAAAAAATCTCTAAAGCATGTATCTTCGTTAAACAGTTAAACGACTTGTAAATAATCCGTATTATTATATAAAAGTTTCCCTAGTGCCCAACCAGTATATCTCATTAGTGAGACTCTCTAGGTTCATTCATATCCGTCATGAAATCCAATTTCGTGTCCATAATCTACCCACCGTAAATTATGACGAACACAGATAAAATCTTTGAACCATACATGTCGAGGTCACTACATACGTATAATCCTTCTGTCACAGGTATCCGGATTATCCCAGAGATATAGATACAAACGTTAAATCCCTTTAGATATAATCCCATTGACGATTCTATTAGCAATCTCTTAAATAACACTTAGAATTGATTTCTAAAGTATACCACGGGCCTATGGATTTTTACAGATTACTAATTCCATAATGGATACATATGCTCTGTACACAGAACTGACGGATCCTATCTTGAGATGTACAGACGGAGGTCTGATCTAAATAGATCGGTGACGTGATTGCCATCAAAGTGTGGATGATACCTTATATATCCATAGTGGTACCTCAAGCCGGAGGATCACTATGCTCACTCAACTCGAGAAGATTCTTATTACATTGGTGTATCATCTACTAAGAATCTTCGACGAGTCGTTCAGTGTTTATCCAATATAAACACCTACGTGTCTATACGAGTCTCCCGAGACTCACAGTTCATTGAGAAACCTTTAGAATCAAACATTCTAATATACGACACGTACCAGTCTCAACGGGTTTACTTACTGACCAAATAATTATAAACCTTGACAGGAACAATTAAAGAATGATACTGTTATGATACTGCACAATGTTAATTACGACGTTTTTGCAACTGTATCATAACCAACACTTTATGGTCATTTACGTCTTTATCATATAATAAAAGAATTTGTATTACATAAATTGTCAATTTTATTCATTAATAAAATATATACAAAAGTATTTACAGGGAAATACATAAGAAATACATTAAATATCTAAATAATTAATTAATATAATTATTATTATATATGTATTTTTATTTACATTAAATAGCAAATATATATATTAATGGCATGTGTCAAAGTCTTATTTGACAATTAATTAATATGTATCTAATCAAATTATGTATCAAATATAAATACACAATAATTACTATTGACCAAAAAATGCCCTTATGTATGTGTTTTCGTTTAACCGTTTAAACGATTCTAATTAACTCATTTAATTCGATGAAGTATTATGAATAATCTATATTATTCATAACGCGTTGCCCAAGTGCTCAACGAGTACACTTCATATTGTGGGACTCTATAAGTTCATGTCTATCCGTCACGAAATCCAATTTCGTGTCCATAATTCACCCACTCATGAATTATGACGACCACAGATAATCTCGCTAAACTATGCAAGTCGAGGTCAATGCATAAGTATAATCCCTCTGCCACATGCTATCCATATTATACCTAGGATATAGATACGAACGTCAAATTCTTATGGTATAATATAGTCGACTTTCAAATTTACGATCTCTAAATAACACACAGAACTCTCTTCTGAAGTTATACCACGGCCATGGATTTATTAGACTGCAAACATGTGTAGGATACCTATGCCCTGTACATAGGACTGATGGATTCTATTTTGATACGCACTGAATATCATGAGCATCAGTCCACACCCAATAAACAGGTGGAGGTCTGTTCTAAATAGATCGATGACGTGACTGTCATCAATCTGTGGAGGATAATTCATATATCCATTATGGTATCTCAAGTCGAAGAATCACTATGCTCACTCAACTTGAGAAGATTCATATTAATGTAGGTGTACCATCTATTAGGAAATCTTCAGTGAGTCGTTCAGTGTTTACTAAATAAACACCTATATGTCTATACGAGTATCCTGAGACTCATGGTTCATTAGGATAAACCATCAGACCAAGTCACGATATATGATATGTACTTGTCTCAGCGGATTTTACTAACCGACCCGTGTTAGTAAATCTTGACCAGGAACTTTATTTAAGAATATACAACTTATAGTGACGCTTCCCAATGTCAATTACAAACTATGTTGTAACTGTGCATTACATTGTAAATCCTAGGATCTTTGTCTAATATACACGTATCACTAAATTTGATCTAGTTTCAATCTAATCATAATTAAATATCTAATAGTAATTAGATTGAATATGTATATAAAAGACAAGAGGTGCTACCATTAAATAAGTAATATCATTGAAAAAATAAATTGTTCGTATTCATGAATCAGACATACATACGATCCGGATTGGCACTCCGAGCACCAACCGTAACAATTTATCCCACTTTCTCTAGTGCTAATCCATGGTATCATATACACATCTAAATGTGTATCACATACTCATGGCCCTCAAGAGCTCACCTAACACTCAAAAGGTAGGCAACAAAATGTAGGCCCACTATAACAAATTGAGTTTGTCTAACAAACCTAATTGTTTCCCTTAACCATCATCATTCATATTTTATAGAACTCGAGTTCTACATCAATATGACTCAGATGCAATATCAATATTGTGTTATAGCTATAAAGTTGTCTATTTAGAGATCAAATCCAAAAAAATATATAGACAATCGCAGACACAACACTAATATCAAAAATTCTAATTTATAAAGTCACTATGCAACTTCATAAGTCAATACTTCATAAGTTACAACTAATTCTACTGATTTAGTAGAATCAAGCGTGACACTCTCACTACATCTTTTCTAACTTTATATGACGTAGACTGTCTAACATCACAATTAGACTCTAAACTAATCTGACCCTGATGGTTGCAGATTATATTCTCCACCAATAAGAAACTCGTTCTTAATATCTCCAAGATAATGAAGAACATGTTTCAAGACACATCCTATGGTCTATAACGTATCCAAATAACTCGTAACAATTACGATTAAATTGATATCTTTAATCATACATAATATAGTATTCATTATGCCATCATCCTATGATGCATAAGATTGATTAGACATTCTAATCAATTTCTCTTTCGACAAAGAAATCATCATTTACGAAAAAATTATATTATATATAAAAGACACAATAACTGTCAAACTGTTATACTAACTGTCATACCGATAGTTTTGATTTGTCCTTTGTCAGATCATATCTAATACACGACTAATGAGAGTATCTCACAAGTCTCTTAGTTTTGTATCGTGTATAAAACTTTATATCGAATATAACAAACTACTCACACTGCTTTCACGGATAAAAGAAGACTTAGGTAAACCTTTTACCTCATAATTATTTCATTATTACATTAATAATGATAATGTCATTAGTATATACAACACTAGAAATAAATTTGTACTCTCCCACTGACCTTACTATTACATATGTATTCTCTATGGTTTGATAAAATCAAACAATATGACTATATCAAAATTAGAGAATACAGATTTTTGGAAAGTTTATTTGAGTCTACAATAGGCTCTATAAGCTAGTATATCAAACTGTGATCGTAGTAAAATACAAACTCTAGGGCTATTCTAGAATGAACTCTTCAAACAAAGAAACCACAACGAATCTCTCATTCGAAAAAAATATTCATGAACGCCACTTTGCATTCTTCAGCCAAAATGCATAGTTTAATATCAACATTAACCAACAGATCTTTAATTATTCAATTAGTGTGACTAGAGACAAGTTTCCTCAGAATCTATAATATATTACTGAGTATAACTTTTCTCACTATCATATTATAAAGGTCAAACCTTTATCAAGCTCACTTTGCTTTTGCTGCGTAAACAATTTGTAGATTTTATGAATGATTCATAACGAAAGCTTAATCAAGTTCAAAATCGATATCAAATATGTCTTCCACTATAAGTTATAGGATAATTTTCTTTGATAAGAAAACAACAGAACCAATAAGTATCAAATACTTCGCAAATGATTCTGACATCCTATTGGGACTTATATGGAAGTTGACTAAGGTCATTTCATCTAATTAATTATGTAGTTCCATTACAGTTTATCACTATCACATTTGACTTCATAAGTCAAGTATTTTCTATAATTGTCAACATCCGATGTTACACACCAAGTAATAAAATAATTTTATTACACAGGAATATAGAAAATATATTCTATCAAATAGAAAACAATATTCTACTAAAATAGAATAAATGATAAACTTTTACTTGTAGATTCAAGGAGTAAGTATTATCAATTATATAACCAATATACAATAGAAAGATTCAAATCTCAAACTTTTCAAGATTCGAATTTTCCACTTATACATATCATATACGTAACTGTAGAAACTAATAGAACTATAATTAAAAGGATGAATTAGTGTTATTGGATCGTATCCCCAAAAGTATTGAAATTAATTCGGTAACACTCAATATCAAATGAATCATATCATATGAGATTCGATTTCTCCCACTAACTAATTCCATCACGATGGAATCGTAGAAGAATAATATTGAGTAAGAATCATGTTAATTAATAATCTTAGAACTAATTGCTGGAAATTCATATGTCTGATCATATCAAACATCTTTTAACAATTCAAAGACTCATGATAAATTTTAAAGATATAGTTTTCAAAACGTCAAATTGAATATCTTTGAACCATTCAAAATATTCTATCTGCATTTCATTAGAAACATATGGAATATTCTCGAACCATTCAAGACGTTCAATATGCGTTCTTTTAGAAACATGTAACTAAGTCATGACAACTTATTAACTAAGTTACGAAGTAAAGAAAACTATCTAAGGTAATTTATAATTCATTAAACTATATACATCCAATGTATTAGTTTAATAAATCTGTGGTCCAATGACGATCATTGGTTAAATGAGATTTAATCACATTCCTGAATACAATATTCATTAAATGGATAAGGATATCTGGTGTGATCTCGTATTAGACCATCTTTTACCATACAGAATAAACATCTAATGCTTATGTGATAAAATCTCATAAAGTACTATTCTAAGTTATTTAGTTAATCGAGTATTTTTCTTAATGTTTATCGCTTCATCAATGACACTACTAGTCATATTAAAATATTTAACAATTATTTATAAAGAACAAGTAACTATCCAATAGTCGCAAGTTCTGATATCAAATATCAAAACAATCATAAAATATTATTTTAAATAACTAGATGAGAGATCTGGTATCCAATACCTATAGTTTTCGTATTATAAGTATCGTATTCTCGACACACAACTATACACATCTTCTTTCTTCAGCTTTATAATTGTCTTCAATTATTCACAACAATTGTAAATAATTGATTAGCAAATTGTGACAAACACGTGACTTCTAAAAGTCACTAAAGTTAAGAAACGTCATTATAAATAAACAAACACATAATGGAGTTTTCTTAATGACAGTCAAAAATCTCAAGACATGAACTAATTCACGTCAATTCTTACCGCACAAGAAACTATTCTCTCTAGACAATTATATCCTAAAACAGATTTCTATTTAGATTACCTGTCGTGACTTAGCAACTAAGTCACTAAACATCTTGATTTTCAAGAAAATCAGAACAACAGTTCCCGATGGCTTAGACTAATCTAACAATATCCAAGTATAGTTACATTCTAGAATATATTCTAGAAATACAGAACCATAAATGAAGTCAGAAAATATATTCAAGTAATATGCATGTAGTGGATTAGAAGTATAATTCTATCAACAATATAGAATAAAGGAAAACAAAAGCAGTAATTTTCATAAAATTACGCACTACCTGAGTTATGGATTTTTAACCCAGCAGTATCTTCCACTACTTTACGTAATACCGTAATCCCCAACGGAAAATGGGAATTCAATAATTAAATCGAATTCTATAGTACGAGGTGGACCCCGTGAATATATTTCGACTCACAACTTTGGCACGATCTCTCATACGTATGTTCATTAGGTAGACAACTCATTGTCAATTACACTCACTGTGACTCCAGATTTTGGTCCTGACAATTTCTCGTTATGATAGCTTTAGCACGTTCACAAGGAAGCGTATCAAGGCTTCACTTGCCAATGAAAAACTCAAGCTACCGATGTAGTCCTGACAGCTTTGGCACGTTCAGGATTTCCATTTTCACTTGAATTTGTCTAGTATCAAATATACATCAGGCATGGACAAAATTCTATCAATGAAACCCTCACTACTTTGGCACGATCTCGGATGCAACCATAAAATGATACCCATAAACCGTATTGACAAGATGAACCAAGAAACATGTATCCAATACATGTCACTTTACTGCCTTATTTAAGCGGAGATATTCCTTAAGAAATCTTTGCTCCATATAAATACAGAATATAATCTAGATCAGCTTCTAAACAGTTCAATTCTACCTTAGAAAACATAACTTAACTTAACGATTAAATTTTTCGTTACGTTTCCCGTTAACGTAGAACCGAAAAGTCAAGAATATCTAAATTACATGCATGTGCAAACATCAAAATTGGATTATATATCACTGATGAGTGGTAAAACTATCACTATTTCCCACTCATTTAACTTAATATTTTGTATAGTTTCTTGAGTTTTGTGAATATTTTGATGTGTTTTGTGTTATTTTGTAGATAAATAAAGTTTCAGGACATTCTGGAGGTGATTTGAAGCAAAACTGTGAAATTTGGCGAAATTTGGCAAAAAATGGTATTTTGGTAATTTTGGGCGTCCCGACACAAAAGGTATTTTGGTAATTTTCCTGACACCTAAATAAAGTTTCAGGACATTCTGGAGGTGATTTGGAGCAAAAATGTGAAATTTGGCAAAAGGGTATTTTGGTAATTTTGGGCATCCTGACACCGAGGGTATTTTGGTAATTGCACCGCATGCCACGTGTCAAAAATTCAGCGATCCAAATTTGTTAGCCACCATGCCACGTGTCAAAAATTCAGCGATCCAAAAAAAATATAATAAAAAATAAAATAATAAAAAATCAGAAAAATAATAATAAAAAATTAGATTTTTTTTCCTATAAATAGATTTTGAATTTCTTAGTTTCAATGTACTTTTTCCTCTGAAATCCTTATAAATAAATTAAGAGTTCTCTTCTTTAGTTTCTTTTATTCAGTATTATTTACATTTGTAGTAGTAATTCTCTTGTATAAATAGTAGTTTTAATTCATCCATTAGGGGGTAACTTCTCCATGCTAAGGTAATAAGCTAATACTTTTACTTTTACTATTTAGATTAATCTCCCTTAAAATATAATATATAAACTATTTAAAATCTGAATTAATAAAGGATACCGCCATTTCCGGACGGTTGGTTATTCAATTTAATCTGGTTAACCTGACTTAATGAGGATACCGCCATACTGGACGGTTGGTTTAAGTTTATATTTCTGTTCCGCCTTATGGCTGGTATATTTGAATTTGACTTAATCAGGATACCGCCATTCCGGACGGTTGGTTTAAAATATCACAAGATTATATATTATATTATTGAGAGATATTTAAATAGTAAATAGTAAAAGTTAATTCCTTTTACCTTAGCATTTTATTTATTTTTCCGCATTTACTTTTTAGTAATTTTTATGTCTTTTTCTTATTTGTCCTAACTATGTGTTGTAACTAAGTTAGTTTTCTAGGGTTGTGATGAAGTCTAATATCACCGGTTTATAAGAGGTTATTTTATAGTTTGGGAAATTTAAAAGTTTATTTATTAAGTCTTAAGCTTAATGCTTCTTGTTGTTTGATCACCAATAAAATTGATTGTGGTAAATCTAAAATGAACTAGACATAGGGATTTTAGGTTTCAGCCTTAGACTTAATAGCCCACGATCTTCCTTAAGGATAGATAACCCTTTAATATATTTCATTACAGGATAGGAATATACCTGTCGGGCGGGGGTAACCATAATTGGAACTTAAACTTAATGAATTCAGGTAATTTAATTGAGATAGACATATGATTCAATTGGATTAAACTGGGTATTTGTGTCTGACCATCGACAGATGCTTTCGCATAAATTCGTTTTCCAGGTTAGTAAACTGATTTATTACACAAACATAAAATAATCACTTCATCTTAGTAAACTGATTTATTACACAAACATAAAATAATCACTTCATCTTTTTAAAGATATTAGAAAGATTCACAACCCTAGATCTTTGAGTCTTTTATTTTCCTTAGTATTTTCTTTTGTCTTTTTATTTATTTATTTATTTAGCAAATCTACAAATCAAATCATTCAAGTAATCAATTCACTTCTCCCTCAATTAGATATTTGTAAATAAATAGTATCAATAATAATAACAACAGTAGGAATTAAGTCATCGTGGGATCGATATTTTTATACTACTTGAACGATACGTGCGCTTGCGTTATACATGTGTGTTTTCACACCGGTCAATCATGTTAGACATTATGACCCATAGCGTCACTGTTTTGTAAATGATATTGTATTATTGTACAAAATTAACTGTGTGATAATGAAATTGCCTTTTGCCATTTTGTAATTTATTTACTTTGATATATAAATGGCGAAAGTCCATATGATTAGTTCCTTGTTGAGATGATATGAGACAGTATCAATATATAAAAGGATTAATCATTAAACATCCCTAGTCGGAGTATTATCGAGATAGGACATCGATAATGCGGAATAGACTAGTATTGTACTTGTGCACGTTGTGAGGGCACAACAGCATAGTTCTCATATATTTAAGTATTGGATACTTATGCGAGTGCGATAGGAGGTTGTGTTTTACCGATGGTACGGAAAACAGCTTCGCTCTGGATAGACCCCGCGGAATCCCATTGGTAGTATGTCTGCGTGTCTATGGGAGGCCGCATCAGGGTAGGTGTATATGGTCTTAACCTGAGACTTGCATCGCTAGTACTTACGACAATCGGTAAACTTTGGTTTTGGTGGTTGGGGACTTTAACCAGTTCTGTGTTCACCACTTCTGGGTTTATCAGGAATCGTAGTGTACTGGGTGTGATGTCAAGATGGAAGTGTCACTTCAGACATATGGAGTTGATGATCTCGCAGGGCACAGAACTAGTACTCTATAAAAGGTTGCAACCGTCGGGGCAATATGACTAGGTCAGGATTGTCCGATTTAAAGAGACTAGTTGCTTGATGTCCGATATATGTTTCGTACGGGGCAGACACATTTCCAGCCCCAGGCCTAACATGTGATCAAACGACACTGGATCGATGTACGCAATACTACGGTATACTACGCTTGATATAGATCTAATATTCCTATAAGAATATTTCTGGAGAATTGGGTAGGCATCGCGCTTTGCTAGAAGCCAACCTTGTCTTGTAGGTCGGTAAAAACGTAGTACTAGGTACGTACGTGTTCGGATTATCCGACGACCGTATTTACTGCCAACATATCCGGAGATCTCTCGGGTCGCTTCCTGAAGATTCACCTATGATATTTGATTCGAACTTTATTAATCTTGGATTAATTACGGAGAAACTTTATCTTGGATAAAGTGCCTTATTTAGAGAGAGAACGATTAATTTAGAATTAATCGGTAAAATAATATATTCGATATATTAAACGAAATTAGATTTCGACGCGGAATTGAAATCGGATTTTAATTCGGGCAAACGAATCAATTTGGAATTAATTCGTTAGCGACGTGAATAGTGATTTCACTAGGCGTAATTATTTAATTTACGTCGCGACGGAAATTCGTTAATTCGGAATTAGCGAAACCGAGCCCGAAAGTGTTTGCGGACACATTCGTATTTTGAAACGAGTGGGACCCGCAAGTCACATCGCGAAGTCACATCGATTGACATGACAAGTTGATAGAAGTCACACATCACTTTATTAAAGTGACATCTAGTCACTATTCATGACATTAGTTGGTGGAGCCTTTAATGGCTTTTTGGAGGGAAATTGGTTTTGACTTTTTGGATTTGGTATATACCAAATATTTGGTATTAGATATCAATTATTCATTCTTTTAGAAAGAGATTATCAAAAAAAAAAAAAACTCTCCCTTCTCTCTCTCATTTTGCCGAAACTTGTATAAGGCAAAGGAAGAATTTTTTCTTCATTTCTCTCTTGTGCTAGCACATCAAGGATCAAAGGAGGTGATAGGGAAACCACCTTGGAGCTTGGAATACACAAAGCTTGGAGCCATCATCCATTTCCTTCTCTTGGCCGAAACTTCAAGGATTTTTGGGCTTCCAATTTTGTTCACCTTCTTCATCACCTAGCTTTGTAAGTATGATTCCGCCATCCTTCAAAGTTTATTATATATTCATATTGTTGTATTTCATATGCTTGATCTTTCCTTGGGACAAATAATAGAAACCAACAAATCACATATCAAGCATGAAAAATATAATGGATGAAGGATCAGACCTGCTCTAATACTATTGTTTGTTGGGGTTTTGGCGCGAGAGTAGTGGAAGCTCGCGGTTCGGGTGAAATTATAATTTTAAAACTTTTTAAATTATCGAATAAATTATTCAATATCCAATATAAATAATTTATTCATATTTAACCTAAACATATTTATTCGATATCAAATAATGACGTAAATAGCTAAGGAACATCGCGAAATTTTTACGAAAATATTTTTCTACAAAATGACATAAAATGAATTTTTATCAGAACCGACCAACCAACACATATGGGGGCTGCCCAGGTCAACTCCAATGGTGCTTGGGCAGTTCATGGGTTGTCCAAACAATGTCTAATTTACTATTTGGACAGTAGACACCCGGTAAGTCAGAAACTTACCCGATAACACTGTTTTTCATCGTTTTCCCATATTTCAACTCCGAAATAATTTCTGACAATTGTTCCAATGCCCAAAATACATCCAATATATTTATACAATATACTTTTCATCATAAAAAAAAATAGAATTTCTAGATCTGATTTTTATTACAAAAATATCATTTTTCATGCTTTAAATCCAATTTTCTCAACATTAATCATATCAACATTAACACCAACCAAAGCCACCACCTATGAATAACTCAAGAACAATTCTAGGAGTTACAAGAGTATTCATAACACTCTAGAATGACATCATATCATCAAATGATTAAATTGAACCAATATTACAATAATATCATTCAATACAACTTTACACATGCACCAAGCTTTCTAATCTATCTTCCAAATCTAAAATACCCAAAATCTAAGAAAAGAAGAAACCCTAAAATCCATCTAGATGATCAAGGATAAGAAACATGCTATCCAAGCTTAGGGAAATTGAGGGTTACCTTCAATCTCTTAATTTCCTAAAGCATTTTTCTTGATTTTCTTCTTTTTCTTCCTTGAATCATCAAGCAAAATTTGGGAGGTATTTGGAGGATTGTATTCGGCCATGGTAAGCCTTTTAAGAAGAAAAGAAAAATTTCCTCTTTTAAATGTATCATGACCGACTATGAGGGGGCAATTTGGTCATTTTTAAAATTTAATCAAATTAAATGAAAATCAAGCTTTATATTAGCAAATCAATTTGCACACCCTAAGCATAATTAAAACATGTCATATGTATCAATAATAACTAAACATATTGCATAACATTTATGTAATATACATATTATTTAATTATTCAAATATTTAACATTTAAATATCTAAATAATTAATTAATATAATAATTATTATTATATATGTATTTTTATTTACATTAAATAATAAATACATATATTAATGACATGTGTCAAAGTCTCATTTGACAATTAATTAACGTGTATCTAATCAAATTATGTATCAAATAAAAATACACAATAATTACTATTGACCAAAAAATGCCCTTATGCATGTGTTTTTGTTTAACCATTTAAACGATTCGAATTAACTCATTTATTTCGATGAAGTATTATGAATAATCTATATTATTCATAACGCGTTGCCCAATTGCTCAACGAGTACACTTCAAATTGTGGGACTCTATAAGTTTAGGGTATCCGTCACGAAATCTAATTTCGTGTCCATAATTCACCCACTTATGAATTATGACGACCACAGATAATTTTGCTAAACTATGCAAGTCGAGGTCATTGCATACGTATAATCCCTCAGTCACAGGCTATCTATATTATACCCAGGATATAGATAAGAATGCCAAATCCTTATGGTATAATATAGTCGACTTTCAAATTTATGATCTCTAAATAACACTTGGAACTCCCCGAAGATATACCACGGCCATGGATTTACTAAATCGCAAACACGTGTAGGATACCTATGCCCTGTACACAGGACTGACGGATTTTATCTTGATACGCACTGTATATCATTGGCATTAGTCCACACCCAACGAACATGCGGAGCTCTGATCTAAAAAGACCGGAGACGTGACTGCCATCAAAGTGTGGATGATAACTCATATATCCACTGTGGTATCTCAAGTCGAAGAATCACTATGCTCGCTCAACTCGAGAATATTCCTATTGATGTTGATGTACCATCTTTTAGGAAATATTCAGTGAGTCATTCAGTGTTTACCAAATAAATACCTACATGTCTATACGAGTCTCCCGAGACTTATGGTTCATTGGGATAAACCATCGGACCAAGTTACGATATATGATATGTACTTGTCTTAGCGGATTTTACTAACCGACTCGTGTTAGTAAATCTTGACCAAGAACTTTATTTAAGGATATACAACTTATACTGACACTTCCCAATATCAATTACAAACTATGTTGTAACTGCGCACTACATTGTAATTCCTAGAGTCTTTGTCTAATATACACATATCATTAAATCAGATTTAGTTTCAATCTAATCCTAATTAGATATCTAATCGTAATTAGATCGAATATGTATATAAAAAGACAAGAGGTGCTACCATTAAATAAGTAATATTATGGAAAAATGAATTGTTCGTATTCATGAATCGAACATAAATACGATCCGGATTGGCACTTCGAGCATCAACCCTAACATAACCAGCCTGTAAAACTTACAAATTAACATGATCTAGCACCGCATAGGAGGGGAAGCTGAAATCTAAACATTCTATTGGGCGTTAAGAGAATAATCTGTGACACATGAAGCAATTTAGGAAACTTGGGACATTAAAGCTAAGGGGACGGTATGGAATGGATGTTCGAAAGCCATATTTTTAATATTTTATAAATCAAAAGTAAATTTAATTTGAATAGTGTGATAAAAGTAAAGCTTGTATAAATTGTCGGGTTATAAACTGCTTATAATTGGAAAAAAGTCCGACGAATTATCCTACGTTGAGTCTACAAAATAGGAATCTTAGTAAGATTTGAATATGAAAACATTTATGATTCAAAGGAAATGCATGGTTATGCTTGAATGCATGTTGTCGAAAAGCGTAATTACAAGCTCATTTTAACTAATGCGAGACAACAGATCATCTAAGCTCTTATCGGCCTAATTAATTTCATTCGCACTTACCCGCCATAATATCTACATCAAGATAGCAACATTACTAACTGTAAAAATCCAGTCTCTTTCAATACCTATATCATACAATTCAACATCACACTATGTTCACTATCCATGCTCATGACTTCACTAAAACAAAACACAACAACTAAATCCCATTATCTATGTTCTATACACATTGCCTAAATCCTTATGAGTCACAGATCAAGCTTACCCTTAGCACCATTAATTCGGCCATGATATATTTTCATATATAAATGCATGCTTTGATACGTCCATCAACATGATAAAAATCTTTGATTCTTCGATGCACTACCATGTCTGTATCACCTCATTTACAACATCAAGCTTCCCTTGTTTAGCCTTAATTCGACCATGAGTGATTCACTTACAAAGTTCAAATAATTAATCCCAATCAACATATTAACCACCTTTTAACATCTTCTGCATGAATTATAATAAATTCAAAAGATAAGGAAAATTAATCTTTCCATCTTCTTCATATTTCGGCCAAATACCTACATCGCCCATCAATTTGCATTGTCAAGTCAAGAACTAAATATATACATAGCCTAATTAACAACACATTACAGCCCTAATTTAAAATTAATCAAATTTGGTCATTAACATCTTACTACACCTAACAAATCCAATAATTCGTTAGTGAAACATGCTATATCATCATCCAAAAATATAAATCAAACCATTATAATCACCAACTCAATACATGTGTCTTAAATTACCTTTTCTTGCCAGATACTCGACAACACCCACACCATCATTCACACAATTCCAACATCAGCAACTACATACAGAAACATCATACTCTCTATTGTCCTTCATTGGATTCAACAAAAACCTTTACTGCCATTCCCATGAATTTCAGACAACCGAATGTTTATTTCAAGCTAGAATGCTATCATTATTACAAAATTTTCCCTCACATTCTATTATATAAATTCAGCCAATGAGAGAAAGAATCCATTTCAATCTTTTCTTTGTATTTTAAACAACCAAAGTTAAATTCATGTTAATAAAGCTATCAAATGCAATAATAAAAGCCCTAGATGCCTAGTCATATAAATTGAAGGATAACCAAACTTGAGCATCCAAGAGTTCGAAAATGGAAGATGAGAATCCATGTCAAATTCTTGAAATCAAAAGAAAAGGGAGTTAGGATCTTGCCTAAGAGTGTTAATCCTTGAAGATATAAGTGATTTCCTTCTAAAATGGTAAAGAAATGAGCTAAGAGAGGAATAAAGTGGAGTTGGCGTGAGCCTTGGAGAAAAATCGTGACTGCCTTTAATTGTTTTGAATAAGATGAATAGTGACTTCTATTTATAATAGGGGCAGATGTTTTTTGGATTAAAAATCATTATTTCTTAAGTCATATAAAATTTCTAGAGTATTCTCGAGGTGCTACAGTAACAACGGAAAAACTTACATTTTTGACTAGGTTTTGATCCGATTTTGGAAAAATATTCAACACGAAGGTTGTAAATCTTCATCTTAGCTCTCGACGATATAAAGTTCATTAAAATCAGACTGAAAAATTACAGGTAAAATACCGAAGGCTGTCTGAATGGTGTTAAAATTTAAATGCATAGCGAAACTGAAAAATTTTCACTTCGTGTTTATAAAATAATTTATATAAGTAATAACATGCTAATGATGCATGTTTGAATTCTTAAAGATGTCACACAACACAAATATATTTCGTAATTATACTATGAAAATCGGGTGGTTACAAATTCTTACTAACCGTGCAGGGTTTTAGTAAAACCAATTAAGGTGAGTACATTAATCCCTACTGATCACGTGATTTCACTCACCCCTCAATTTAAAAATTCAGATTAGATCTTGGAACTTCTGAGCTTGAGGGTGCGTTCTGAGTTTTGGAGCTTCAGAGCATGTTTGATTTCTCGACAGTGTTCGGATCGTGTTGAGTAGTTTTCTTCGTTTTGGCGGTACTATGCATTCTTGGAGGTAATTGACTTGTAAGAATTCACGATTAGCCTAAGGTTCTTACCCTATACGGAATTACAAATAATAAACAGGACAAGTCCTGATTACTGCTACTATGGATAAACTAACAAGCAACTAAAATATCCAATAATTAATTATGCTATAAATATAAAAACAATAATAATAAATTAGAGCAGTAAATTAAATCAATCACACAAAATCAACACAATAATTTTGGTGACGAAGTGGAAAACTCTTGTGAGTAAATAACCACTCCAGGTATAGGCTACCACCTGAATCCACTATATAGAGAAAAACATACAACGATGGTAAAGACCTATGGTAGCAACATCACCGACTCAAGTACCTCAATACTGTAAGAACTCAAGGCAACTCCTCAAGCCCGTGACCCATGGTTTTCTTCAGAACCTCGGAAGTCTTTGAGTAGATTGTATCACCGATGACGCCGGAACTCCGACTATCAAATTTCCTCTTAAAGAACTCTAAAGGATTAGGGAATTTGGATTAAGTTGTGTTAAAGGTTTAACAAAGATGGAATCACACCTTTAACAAAGAAGACAAGAAAATGAAAAGAGTCTTCAAGGTGGATTCAATAAAGGTTGAAAGCTTTGAGATATTTTGGCTCAAAGAAAAAGTGCTTCAACTATTTTCAACCTAAGGGCATGGCAGCTAAGGGTTATATTTATATGTAGGTGAAAAGGCTAGGGTTTTCAAAGTGAAAAGGGCAAAAAACGCGTTCAGATAGCAGTCGCGTTTGAACGCTTACTAGAACACTCCACGAACGCGCCTTTTCTGTGAAGACTCGTTCAAATGCCCATCGAACGCACAACGAACAGATGCTCTCTGGAATGATCTCGTTCGAAACTAACTTGAACGTGACTCAAACGTTTGCTCTTTGAAATGATCTTATTCAAACCCAAAGGAGAACGTGCCACCAACGCCACACGTTCGAACCAAATAACAAACGTGGCACTAACGCAAATCATTCAAACACTGCAACGAACACACCAAGAACGTATATCTGATGCACAACAGTCAAAAACCAGTCTAATTACATAAAGATCTTCATGAAAGATTACTACTCAATTGAACTTGTTTTGTCACGGACACATGCTAATAAAAATGGAACTAACAATCTCTCCATTTGGCATTCCGTGACAAAATACTACCTAATAAAAGGACTACGGTAAAAGACCTAAAAAGAAAAATAGTCAACTGTCAACTATCAAAACAGTGACTAATTACAATAGGACTCAATCTAACACCTAGCCGAGTAGTCTTGAACCTTAGCCATACAGCTTGTTTACCTGAAACATCCACAAACAACAATATACCGTGAAACGCATTGAGATTATCAAATATAACATAAAACAGGTAAACCATTTGTCTCCCCCTTAATCCGAACTCTAAATCACTATTAATCATTTTTTTTTTCACGAAATGACAAAGCATACATATACCAAGATAAAAAATAAACATATAAAAAAATTGACTCCCCCGCACAAATACACAGTTATCACAAGAATAATCGGGAAGGAAACAGAAAAATACAGTATTCAAAAGCATGCAAGTAGGAACAGTCATTAGTCGATGTCAGACAAAATAGATCATTTTTCATTAGGGAACATCAATAGCCATCAATACATCACAAACACAAAATAGATAGTCAGCAACCATCAAGAGACAACAAAACGTCACAACCGGCTACGACAGAGATGACAAAACAGAGAAACTCCCTCTAACTCTAATAAGTCCTCATAAACAAAACACAGCTACGAGTCTGACTCTAAATCGACAAAAGAGCTCTCGTTATCAGAGTCGGTCTGGGAATCTGCAATATGTTGGGCAAGCTGAGTCTCCAAGCGATGAATAGAAATACGGATCTCTGATTGACCTTCGGAAAACACTGAACTTTGCCATGATAGTCGTCTGAGAGTTTAAGATGCGCTGGTAAAAATCTGACGAAGGACCAGCAGAAGATGAAGAGGTAGAAGCCGAGGCTGGAGGAGCAGCAATAGGTGTAGGATCATGATTAGCCATTGGAGCAGGAGCAGGCTCACGAGCATGAGTTGAGAGATGAACAGCTCCCGAAGATATAGTCTGGCGACCAATTGGCTTTAGCAGACGGGAGGCTCATGACCAAATAACAATCACCACCTCCATGTTGGCATAAAACTCCTAGACCAGGGAAGCAGACGGGCCAACGAAACCAGATAAAAGAGGCCCCTAACCTCGGTTGACCAACAGAGGTACGATCCCAGAATTGCGCAACTCATCTTCTAAAATGTTGCGCTCCAAACAAAGACTCTGTTGTGAGAAATGATCATCAAACAACTTAGCAGCAGTGGGAATGCGTAATCCATCTCAATGGAGTGATCACGAGGGCGTTTCTTCGAAGCAACAAACTTCTTAGGCATCTAGAATACGCATGAAATGCACACAATAAGAAGCAACCCAAACAGACCTCAAAACCAGAAAAGAAAATAAATTGTGAAATATGAAAGGCGTTCGAACGAAATTTCTTGGGGTTTTCGAATGCGATGGCGATGGACCGAAAACAAAAACACCACAAACAGATACAAATCGCCACAAATAAATACACACAAGCAATAACAATACACAAGACACCAGATGCCTTCAATCATTGGATGAAGGCGAAAACCAAACGGGTAAGGAAACCCTAAAACTAGATCTCAATATAAAAATAAGAAAACTTAAAAATTGGACAAAGCGATACCTTGAATGAGGAGAAGAGTCCTAAACGCAGTTGAGGAATGTCATCCAAACTAGGATCTAACTTGTGAAGACAAGGATTTGAGTGGGAGATCAAGAGAACCACGAAGAAAAGAGAAAAAAAGAAACGTGCGAACGAAAGATGCACAAAAACTATTAAATAGCCCGAAAACATTCGAATGATAGTCGAACATGAGTCGAAGGCAAAAAGGATGGCGTTCGAACGAAATGGGAATGAAACATGAATGAATTGGTTCTGGAAAGAAAAATAATCGAACGAAATTAAAAACGATGCACGAACGAAATACTTTCAAACTAATTGGGAAATGAAGCACTAACGAAAATAGTTCGAACGTTGTAGGAAACATTACATGAATAAAAAATAGACAGACAGTGCACAGCAAGGTAAAAATGAATCATTAGAGATAAGAGTATGCAAAAGCTTGAAGCATATTACAAACACACACAATGAAAAAAAAATCTGAATTTAATAGCACTATTAGCAAGTTCAATGAAACCCAGTCAGTATTCAGCTGTTTATGACATGAAATATTATGCATCATTTTAAAAGTGGCTAAATACAATATTTATGCATATGACATAAACACCAAAATATATCAAGCATTTGCGTGAATAATAAAAGTGCACAACGAATCAAAGCTTAAGATTTTATTTTATGAGCTGGACCCAGCTAAAGAAATCCATCTCTAACCAAACCAAGTCCACAAAATAGGTGTTCAAGCTCGGCACCACTAGGACCTGAAAATAAGCAACATTGGTTGCATGCTACAATGTTTACCCCATAAAAAAATCATGAGCTCATATTTAATAACTCATTCGAGTGAAGATTTTTTGCCCTTATCTTTTGAATATGGCCACATTGGCTCTTTTGCACTTGAGTCTCAAATAAAAATAAATTTTTTTTTTGCTTTTATAAGGGGATATCAAGATCATCTAGTCAAAGGTCACACTATTGAGCAAACAAAGCATGAAAGAGATTAGATTGCCATTCCAAAAACTCACACATGCAATCAAGCTTTGATAAAATAAAATCGTGTATGTGAATTGCAAGCACAAGATATACCAAGAGTTTTTATCACACACATGTGCATATAGAGCATCAACAAAAATATAAGCATATTATACATACATAATCATATATCCTACATACCAGGATCATATTCACATGCTATTCATGCTCTAACAAGCCATAAAAATATATTTTTGGTCTTTTTCAATTTATATTGTTTTTGAATTTTTCAGTTTTAAAACACAAAAAGTAAATACACAACATGGCTTGACAATATCCAATGGTACGTGAAGTTGTATCGCGAGTGCAGATCTTACTACCGTCCATTCGAAATCGGCTATGAAATTTATATCCAGGTTTCCATTCTATATACCAGGGATATATAACAAAAATAAAACACACACACCCATATCCAGTGAAAAAAAAAACGTGAAAAAATATGAAACACACGCACCCATACATGCAATGGGAAAACAAATGAAACTTCTAAGAAGAGTTACACCAAAGTGCACTCTCATCATGTCTGTCAGGATCAAGGCATTCAGAAGTATAATGGAAGTCATCTTGTTTCCTCACCCAAACCTTTCTAGGAATCTTTTCCACACGAGTATTCCCAGACAACAAAGCAAATTTCTCACTCAGAAATTGAGCTTGTTTGGTTAGTGCAGAAACTTGAGACATTGGATTTGAATAATCAAATCTAGGAGACACACTCTTAGACCCATTCTTTTGCTTGTGCAACATGAAGCATTTAGGCCTAATGTGTCATGCCTTGCCACAGTGATGGAAAACAGACACAAACCTCGGATGAGAGCGAGGTTTACCTTCAACACCTCTAGATCGAGGTTGGGTCACAAGACGAAGAACAAATGAAGGGATCACATGACTACACTCAATAGGCTTCTTACCTAGGTCATGTTTAGGAGGTTTAGACACTGCTCTAGATGTTGACGCATTATCACAATTAGGTGCAGAACTAATACCTAACATACGATCCACTTTCTTATTACCACTAAAAAAAACAGACAATTGGGTTCTAGCTTTTTCAAGTTCAGTCTCTAAAGTTTGGACCCTATCAACTAGGCCTCTATTACTCTCTTCTAGGCCATCTACCATCAAGAGGCTTTGCTCAAATTTGGCTTGAGCTTCATTCTTTTTTAACTCTACTTCTTTTAGCCTCTTATTGACCTCAATATTAGTCTGCTTAATAGCTAAACTCTCATTAAACAATTCAATATAAGCTACTTGAAGACTTTCCTTCTCTATAAACTTATCAAGAGAGACTTCTGAATCATCATCATTAACAACAATCTCTCTCTCATCAGTCACACTAGCAGTAAAGACAATAAAATTTCTCTTACTCTTAGGAGACTTATCACCTTCTGAATCACTGAGGGAGGTTGCCATGACTTTCTTGCCTTTAGCCCTAAGGTATGTGGGACATTCAGATCTAACGTGCCCATATCTTTCACATTCATGGCACTGGATACCACGGGATCTACTATCTGTGACCTTTGTAGACTCTCTACTGATATGCCTACTCTCTTTATGCTCATCCTCTCTATCCCTAGTACTGCTATGGCCATTCTTCTTTAGCTTAAGGTATTTCCTAAACTTCTTAGTAAACATGGCCAAGTCATGATCCGTAAGAGTATTATCATCATTAGATGGATCATGAACAACTTCCTTCGCGATCTTCATCGCTATAGTTTTGGGCTTTTAATACCCAGGAAGTTTCTTCTCATAAACTTGTAGTTTTCCTACGAGTTCTTCTAAATCAAGCTTTTCGAGGTCATTGCTTTCCTCGATGGCGGTGATCTTGGATAGGATCTAAGGATTTTCCTAACTATCCTATTGGTAGGTATAGTCTCGCCTAGGTTAAAACTAGAGTTAACGATATCGTTAATCTCAACATAGAATTTATCAAAGGTCCCATCATCTTTCATATGGGCGACCTCAAACCTAGTGGCTACATCCTGGAGTCTATTATTTTTAACAGACAGTGTGCCCTCATGCACAGTCTGTAGGATGTCCCAAGCATCCTTGACTATCTCACACATAGAGATTCTCATAAACTCAACAAAACAAACAGCACCATGTATGGCATTCATAGCCTTGCCGTTCCAAATGCTAGCGTCAAAATCATCATTGGTCTAGGTCAATTTGTCTTTAGGGGAAGAAACTCCATTAACAACAACAACAGGAGGTTTCCACCCGTGTTCGACGGTTTCAACAGTCATCCAGACCCTCTCATCTTAGGATTCAAGGAACGCTTTCATGCGACCTTCCAATGTAAATATTCTGTGCCATCAAAAAATAGTGGACAATTCAAGGGTTGACTACGTTCCATAGCTAATGAGTCAAGGATCGAGTTAAGGCTCTGATACCAATTGAGAATTCACGATTAGCCTAAGATTCTGACCTTTTGCGGAATTACAAACAATAAACAGGACAAGTCCTGATTACTGCTACTATGGATAAATTAACAGGCAACCACAATATCCAACAATTAATTATGTTGCAAATATAAAAACAATAATAATAAATTAAAGTAGCAAATTAAATCAATCACACAAAATCAACACAATAATTTTAGTGACGAAGTGGAAAACTCTTGCGAGTAAAAAACCACTCCGGGTATAGGCTACCACCCGAATCCACTATATAGAGAAAAACTTACAGCAATAGTCAAGACCTATGGTGGCAACTCCACCGATTCAAGTACCTCAATACTACAAGAACTCAAGGCAACTCCTCAAGCCCGTGACCCACGGTTTTCTTCAGAACCTCTGAAGTCTCTAAGTCGATTGTATCACCGATGACGCCGGAACTCCGACTATCAAACTTCCTCCTAAAGAACTCTAAAGGATTATGGAATTTGGGTTAAGTTGTGTTGAAGGTTTAACAAAGATGGAATCACACCTTAAAGAAGACAAGAAGATGAAAAGAGTCTTCAATGTGGATTCAATAAAGGTTGAAAGCTTTGAGATATTTTGGCTCAAGGGAAAAGTGCTTCAACTATTTTCAACCCAAGGGCATGGCGGCTAAGGGTTATATTTATATATAGGTGAAAAGGCTAGGGTTTTCAAAGTGAAAAAGGCCAAAAATGAGTTCAGATCGTAGTCGCATTCGAACGCTTACTAGAACGCTCCATGAACGCGCCCTTTCTGTGAAAACTCGTTCGAACGCTCATCGAATGCACAATGAACGGATGCTCTCTAGAATGATCTCGTTCGAACCCAACAAGAACGGGAATCGAACGTTTGCTCTCTGGAATGATCTCGTTCGAACCCAAAGGAGAACGTGCCATCAACGCCACACGTTCGAACCAACTAACGAATGCAGCACTAATGCAAATCGTTCGAACACTGCTACGAATGCACCACGAATGTATGTATGATGCACAGCAGCCAAAAACCAGTCCAATTGCATAAAGATTTTCATGAAAGATTACTACTCAATTGAACTTGTTTTGTCAGATGATGCACTGAATAGTTGGACCATTATTTGAATTTTAATTATCTATTTCACGACAGGTGTTCACATTTAAACTGTGGGAATGTTTTGGACATTTTCCATAGGATTTTATATTTCTTTTTGTTTTAAAGTCCCCAGGACATATTTTGAAATTTTACATTTTGATCCCTTTTGACCAAGTCATGTTTTATTCTACCGACTTTTTGATCAATTGACTGGTCTTTGAATTAACTTTATTTTATTTATTTATCCCGTTATCATTGAGCTCGATTTTGGGTGGTGACATACTTTCCTTTGATGGCGCCTCTAGCTTGTTATAACTTTGATAAGTTCCTGTGTCAATTATAACTAAAGATCTTGAAAAAAGATAGTTATTAAATTATGGAATTAAGCAATTCTAATGCCTGAACAAATATTTGCAATGTTTGGAAATCCTGCGAGATATAGGGAATTCAACAGGGGGGATGTTTATTGCTGCTAGAAATTGAGGTGATCACGGCAACAAAATGTGGAAGATATAAGGACTCATCCTTAATTCAGGGAGGTGGACTGATCATGGCAGAGCAGATCAATTTATTGCTCAAAATAAGCATCATAAGTCGTTTTAGTTTTATATGCATTGTTCCTGTATATTAATTATTAAGGCAAATGTTTGAAAATGTTAGAACTTCAATGTTACGGCTTTTGCCTAGAAGCTTAGCTTTTGGATATGGTAGTTAGTTAATGTTGAATTGGAACAGAATTATTCTATTTGAATGTGTTCACATTCAGTGACGTAGCTAGAAAATCGAATCAGTGAGGACATATAAAATTTATGCTACATAAATATAATAAAGAAGAAAACACACATATCTTTTTCTTTGAAAACATCATCAATTCTATCCTAAAGAAGTAATAAATTACACTTTTTCTTTTAAATAATTATCATTTCTTTGTAAACGAGGTGAAGAAATTGAAACTTTTTTCTTTAACTATTAACGTTGATGGTTAAAGTGATGATATTTTTTTTGAAATATTTTTCAAAATTAAATTTGATCTCTATTTAAAAAAATACTATAAAAATAAATGATTAATAACTCCAATTTCAAAAAAAATTGGTGAATAATTTTTTATAAATATATATCCGTAAATTTTAAGTTCAGAAGCCCAACCACAAATATATTTGAAGAAAAGTCTGTAAAATCCATCTCTAATGTCAACAAATTCAGGAAAGACTTTCATAACAAAAACACCCATAAATTGGCAATAACCCACTCAAAACATATATACATGGTTTTTCATCAATATTTTAAATGTGCAAAACACACCAAAGCAATTCATTATCTACGCACATATTAATAAATTAAATAGAATGATAAAAACAAGTTCATGTCTATCATTTTACTAATGGAAAAGAAATAAGTAGTGAATAAAATTTCAGAATAAAGAAATGATAGTTGAAACTTAAAAAAGGTCAAAGAATCATATCATAATATTCAAAGAATTAATGAAGAATGGTTTTGGCTGAATATCGAAATCGTGAGTATGCATTTATATTTGTACGAAAATATTAGAGACACATATAAATTATATGTACGGATATACATATATTTATGTGGTTAGAAAACCAACATAAAATCATGGTTACCTTGCAGTGATTTTGTTGTTGAAAAGAATGATGTCCGAGGCGTGAATGCCAATTGTCAAAAGAAAGTTTTGTTACCAGCAAGGGCTATTTATACATGATACTTAATTAGCGAACTTTTATTGAGGTGCAACGGATATAGACCACCCTCATTCTGCCCCTCTAGCAGCGTGATTCCTGTTTGCTTGTCCTTGAGTCAATGAGAACAAAGAAACAATTTTTATCACAGCAAATTTTATTAATAGAAAGAAGATTAGCTAAAACTGAAGGACAATAAATTAGATTGAGAGGTTTCTTTGAATGGAGAGTCCCGAACCATTACTAGCAGAGAATGAGTCAATCTCCCATGCACGTATGGCTGTTGTACGGACAGATTTGCAAGATGGTTGGTGATTTGTTGATTTGCTCCACTGTCACTTGCAGCATTAGCATTGGAGTGAGCTACGATGGCAGCCAAGAGGATGACGTCCTCGATAGCTGTAGACCATTCGGTGGTAGCAATCTAATGCTGAATGATTGGTTTTGCCACAAATCTGACATGATAGACGGTCTGGGTTTTGGCCTGGATGTGGTGGCTGAATGCTATTGGTATAATAAGGAGTTGTCATGTAAGGCTGGTTATAACGAGGAAATTGAGCAGTTAGAAGGAATTTGTTATGTGTGGAAGATGAGAGGAAGAGGTTATTTTATTTATCATTTAGGTATTTTAGTTTAATAAAGTTATGGGATAAACTTGTGATAGTTAATTTAATTAGGAGTTATCTTTATTAAATGTTATCTCTTATTTTATAATTTTTTTTATTCAAGTCATTCATATCAATAAAAAAGACATCAAAGTGATTAATTGGGTTAAAGCTGACGTTTTGAGAGGTTTAGAATACCATACTTCAAGAAATCCTAAACGTCTTTACGATTTACTTTAGCAATATTGTAATAGAATCCAGCAGCATGAATTATGCAGGGAGCACGCAAGCCATTTTGAAGACAAATAAAGAAGATGCCAAGCCACCTTTAGGTGGTGATTGCCTAAAATCCAGGAGTTTTGAAATTTTGGTGAAGCAAATAAAGGAAAGCCATGAATGATAGGCAGAAATCCAGAGGAGAATAAATTGAGCCCAAATTTCAGTTGTAAATGTATCCCAAAGAGAGTGTTGTATAGAGAGAAAGTGTGAGGTTTTTGTAATTCAAGTTTTGTAATACTTGTAATCTATTCTTGTAGTAATAGAAGCAATTCGGTTTTTCCTCAAAACACTTTCTAAAGTGATCGGTGAATCACAACAAGTGGTATCAGGAGCTTCGGTTGTTATTTGGGGTCGTAAAACCGATTAACAGAGCTTCCGATCGGAAAACCGATTCCCACAAAAGTTGTCAAAAATCCAATTTGAGGGTACCATCAGCTAGTTCACGAAGAGACGAGCACGGTGGTATTTTCCGGTGATCAAACGGACGTCAGGGTGAGCCGCACGCGCCGACCAGAGGCTTCTTCACGCGCTCTCACGTGCACCACGCGGCGCACGCGCTTTAGAGGTAGAAGACGATACACGTGGCCGCCACATCAGCCCCAGTCAGCAGACACGTCATCCGCCACGTCAGCTGCCACGTCAGCGCCACTTCAGCAGCCTGGTAAATATCATTTAGCCCCCTGAAATTTTGAAATTTATGATTTTTCCCCAGAACTTTTAGTAATTTACAAATCAGACCATGTGTCGGATTTAGACCAACGAAGTGTCTATTCCACCATTTTCAAACCGTTCCAGACGCAACGATGACCTCGGATTTTTGAAATTTAGCCTCGGCTTTAGTGTATTTTCATTTTAAACTTGAAAACTTAAAATGGAAATGGAAGATTCACATTCTGGTGCAATGATTAAACTGGCTGCTACTAATTACTCCTTCTAGAGACCTCGGATGATAGATTTTTTGCATTGCAAAGATCTTTTTGTTGTCATCGAGTTGAAGGGAGAGAAACCAGAGTCTGTTAAGGAGTATGACTGAAATAAACTCAACAACAAAACTTTAGGTCAGATTAGGCAGTGGATCGGTCACCGTGTCTTCCACCACGTAGCACATGACACAGATGCTTATGAAATGTGGAGGAAATTGGAAGACATGTTCCAGGCTAAAATAGCTCGGAATAAAGCCTTAATCATGAGGCGTTTGGTAAACCTGAAGCTACGGAGTGGAACTTCCGTTGCAGAACACACTAACGAGTTCCAAAGCCTGGTGAACCAGTTTTCTGCAGTAGACATGCAACTGGCAGACGAAGTTCAAGCCCTCTTGCTACTCAGTTCTCTTCCTAGCTGGGAGACTCTGGTGGTTACTCTCAGCAACTCAGCTCCAGGAAGCAAACTTACTATGCCTATGGTAAAGGATGCCTTGTCAAATGAAAAAGCCAGAAGAAAAGACGTAGGCTTAGATCAAACAGAAGCCCTTGCCTCGGAGCAATGAGGAAGACAATAGGAGAAACATCAAGGTGGGAGGAGAGGTAGAAGCAAAAGTAGGGGCAGATCCAAGGACGGGAAAAATACATACAAATGCTTCCACTGTGGCATAGAAGGCCACTTGAAGAACAATTTCCAAAAACTGCGACGGAGCAGGGACAAGGCAATAACCAGCCGAAGAAAAATGACGCGAAGACACTAGTAGTTACTACTATAAATGTAGCTATATGCTTCGGCCAGGAAGAAACATGTTTTCATACCGCAACTCAAGATGTCGAGTGGGTGGTAGATACTGCAGCATCCTACCATGTTATTCCTCACAGGGATTTCTTCACAACATACAAAGCATGAGACTTTGGAGCGGTGAAGATGGGGAATACCAGTTCTTCTCATATAGTGGGAATTGGTGAAATACAGTTGCAGACAAATGCAGGGTATACAATAACCCTGAAGGAGGTTAGACATGTTCCAAAACTTCAGCTTAACTTACTCTAGGGGGTAGTCCTTGACAAACAAGGTTATGCTTGCCACTTCAACAACGGCACTTGGAGGATGAGACCGCGGTTCCTTAGCCTGTACTATAGCCCTATTATTGTCACAATACAATGGAACGAGCTCAGCTGCTAACGGAACTACTCTTAATCCAATTAGGAATTTACGGATCCAAACTGCCTCTTTTACTGCTTCAGCTGCAGCAATGTACTCCGCTTCTGTTGTTGACTCGGCAACAGTCTCTTGCTTGGAAGATTTCCAGCTTACTACTCCATTGTTCAAACAAAATATGTACCCGAATTGTGACTTACTGTCGTCTTTATCGGTTTGGAAACTTGCATCAGTATACCCAGTTACCTCAAGTTCTCCGTCTCCATAGATTAAGAAAGCATCCTTAGTTCGTCTAAGATACTTAAGGATGTTCTTAACCGCCATCCAGTGACCATCACCTGGATCGGCCTAACAGCGACTGCACATACTCAAAGTATACAAGACATCAGGTCGCGTACATATCATGGCATACATGATCGATCTGACTGCCGAAATGAACGGGATCCGACTCATGTTGTCTCTCTCATCTTGAGTTTTAGGACACATGTCCTTAGAAAGAATGACGCCATGTGACACTGGCAATAGTCCCCTCTTGGTCTGATCCATGTTGAATCTCTTCAATACTTTGTCAATGTACGTGCTCTGGGAGAGTCCAAGCAGCTTTA
Source organism: Zanthoxylum bungeanum (assembly GCA_019454045.1). Classification (NCBI taxonomy): domain Eukaryota; kingdom Viridiplantae; phylum Streptophyta; class Magnoliopsida; order Sapindales; family Rutaceae; genus Zanthoxylum; species Zanthoxylum bungeanum. The sequence continues at coordinate 18,508 of SKCR01005132.1, read as the reverse complement.
TAGATCTATCCCGGTAGATCTTTATTCCTAGAATAAAGGCTGCTTCTCCCAGATCTTTCATGAAGAATTTTAATAAAGCCAAGCTTTCACCGATTGTAGCATGGGAATGTCATTGCCCATAAGTAATTCATCATCAACATAAAGGACAATGAATGTCAGTGCGCTCCCACTAACTTTCTTATATACACAAAGATCATCCTTGTTTTGAATGAAATCATATTCTTTGATGATCTTATCAAAACGTTGGTTCCAAGAACGCGCGATGTTTGCTTCAATCCATAAATGGATCGATTTAACTTACAAACCTTGTTTGCAAGTCTTGGTACGATAAAACCATCAAGTTTTTACATATAAACATCCTCTAAAAGGTTTCCGTTAAGGAAAGCGATTTTGACGTCCATCTGCCATATCTCATAATCGAAATATGCAGCAATAGCAATCATAATCCGAATGGATTTAATCATGACAATTGTTGAAAACATTTCGTCGTAATCGACACCATGTCGTTGACGATACCCTTTCGCTACAAGCCTAGCTTTGTATGTTTGTATGTTGCCATCCATTTCGGTATTCTTCTTAAAGATCCACTTGCATCCAATAGGCTTTACGTCTTCTGATGCATCAACCAGTGTCCGAACTTGGTTGTTGTACATGGAATTCATTTCGGACTTCATGGCTTCTTGCCATAAAGCGGGTCGATATCTTGTATCGCTTCCTCATACGTAGCCGGTTCGTCTTTCTCAATAAGATTGATATCCATATGAGGTGAGATCAGAAACCCATACCTCTCAGGTTGGTTTCTGACTCTCTCCGACTATGCTGTTCTTGTGTATTTGAAGATTGTGGTACAGTCTCATCCCTGATGAATTATTCTTGCTTCGTTAAGGATTCTGTGCCAGGAACAGTATCACTCCAATTTTCATCGAGTTATACTTTTCTCCCACTAACCACCGCATTAAGGAATTTCTTCTCAAGGAAAATCACATGTAGAGCAACAAATACTTTGTTCTATTGTGGGCTGTAAAAGTAATATCCTTTGGTTTCCCTAGGATAACCTACAAATAGGTATTTATCCTATTTGGGTCTAGTTTGGTACCTTCCAAATGTTTAACGTATGCCCAGCATCCCAGAATCTTCAGGAATGAGAAACCCAGTTTCTTTCCTGTCCATATCTCATACGAAGTCTGTTGAACAGACTTTAACGGAACCTTATTCAAAATAAATATTACACTGTTCAATGCATATCCCCAGAAGGAAATAGGTAGCTCTGTGCGACTCATCATCGACCTTACCATATTAAATAAAGTTCGGTTTCTCCGTTCGGACACATCATTTAACTGAGGTGTTCCGGGAGGAGTCCACTGTGAAAGAATACATACTCTTTCAAGTAATCATGAAACTCATTGCTCAAGTATTCTCCACCACGATCCGACCGTAATGCCTTAATACTTTTTCCGATCTGTTTTTCCACTTCGTGTCGAAACTCTTTGAATTTCTCAAAGGTTTCCGACTTGTGTCTCATAAGATACACATAACCATAATGAGATGCATCATCCGTAAAGGTTACGAAGTATTCATATCCACCTCTAACCTGGCTAGGCATGGGCCCACATACTTCACTATGAACGAGGGCTAACAGTTCGGTGGCACGTACACCTTTACCGCTAAAAGGTGATTTAGGTATTTTGCCTAATAAGCAAGATTCGCAGACGTCATATGAATTTGGATCAAATCCGTCCAAGTACCCACTATTCGAAAGTGTGGATATGCGAGTCTTGTTAATATGTCCTAGACGACAATGCCACATATAAGTTTCATCTTTGTTACATAGTTTAAGCCTTTTGTTTGTTATATTATATGTTTAAGATTTATTTATATTCAAAATATAAAGACCATTATTAGCATCAGAAGAACATATCTCAAAATCATCTTTATAAACAAAACACCCAGTGTTTCGGAATATAAAAGTATACCCGAATTGGTTCAAACAAGATACAAAGATAATGTTTCTAGTCAAACTAGGTACATAATAAACGTCTGATAATGAAAGTACATGGCCTGAGGGCAGTTCCAAAATATAGGTCCCAACAGCCAAAACGGCGGCCCTAGTCCCATTTCCAACTCGGAGGTCGATCTTTCCTAAAGCTAGTCTCCTACTAATCTGCAGATCCAGCACATCAGTACATATATGAGTACCACATCCAGAATCGAAAATTCAATTCTTAAAACTAGAAGTAGACATGTTTATCTCAATAAAACATACCTGAAGCCGGTGCCTTGTCCACTTTCTTATCCTTCATCTACGCCTTGTACTCACGGCAGTCACGCTTCCAGTGACCCCGTTTGCCACACTGCAAGCAGACATCTTGGGATTTGTCCCTTGCCTTCCAGAAGTCTTTGACGATTTGGACTTGCCCTTCTTCTTCTTCTTCTTCTTTATACCTCCAGTCGCCTTGGGCCAAGCCCTTGGAGACTGATATGTTGAAGCGAAGTGCGCCTCATGCTTTTTGCCCTTTAGGAGCTCTTTCTCTGCTTCGCGCAGTGTTGACATTAACTCTCTAAGAGTTTGGTCTTGGTTCATTATATTGTAGTTCATGATGAACCCACTCTAAGTTTCGGGCAGAGACTATAAGATCAAATTTATGGAAAAGTCTCAACCTCGAAGACAATGCCCATCTATCCCAGCTGTTCGATGTCAGTAATCATCAGTGACACATGGTGCTCGACAGATGTACTCTCTGACATTCGAGCGTGAAAGAGCTTCTTTTGCAACTCATATCAATGCGAGATCGATGAAGATCATGCAACTTCGCCATCATTTTATAGGGATCCAATCCGTTGTTCTGACGACAGAATTATGGAGTCATAGCAGCAAGCATTACAAATTGAGTAGTCAAGTTTTCATTGCTATGAGTCTTCCAAAACTCTAGCTCAAGCAACTTCTCAGGTTCGGGCTTAGGCCCAAGAGGTCTCTTTATAGTGTAGAGCAACTTCTCGGATCTCAGGATAATCTTGAGATTCATATCTCTGTCTTGAAAGTTCGGGCCATTAAAGACATTGTCGCCAATGATAATATCTCTAATGCTCAACTTTTCTGTCATCTTAATTGCAATAGTCAAACTGTTCAATTAACGATGTATGGGTACAGTCTAACTATTATAAAAAAATAAATAGAATATTAGTCCAACTAAAAAATACATAAAATGACGAAATAATTTGAAAGTGCGTTATGCCAAGTATTTGAACGAAATTGTGGATTCAATACTGGTCTCCCACTATTTTTCGGTGAGCCTCTAACCATCTGTTGAGTACTCGGGAAATCTAGTTTCCTAGTGGGCTAGGATCCCGCTAAATAACACACAACCTTAACTTTGGCCAACAAGCTGTATGATATTTAACTAGGTAGATCTCTAAGATCAATTGGATCTCATCCAATTCCTAGATCCTATAGGAGGACCTCCAAGTCCGAAACATATATACAATATATATGCCAATATATCCAATATATTTTCCTAATATTTTTCCTCTGAATCAACTAAGCCTTGGCTTTGGCTCAACAAGCTTAATGATTCTAGTTAAGCAGGACCCATGGACTTTGGAAAGCTTCGTAATGCATGTCGATGAACAAGAAGTGATCTTGACTTTGGCCAACAAATCACAATTTGCCCAAGACATGTGATATGTAAAAAAGCCTTCATGACTCAAACATATCTGCGATGGACAAAGGTCTTGACTTTGGCCAACAAACCAATGCTAATCTTGGATCTTGAGAATGAATCACTCAATGGAAGGAAAACATTTAATATTTGTTGAGTGTTTTTCGCGTAATTGGCAACCAATTAATTATATTTGATTAGGTCTCATCATACACCCTTAAACATGCATTCTAAAAGCATAATAAGGCGCGATAAATAAATTAATAATGATACGCGGATGGATATCTCACAAGTTATTCCTAGAAAAAATCACTCACTTTCCTCTCCCCAGCTGGCACTATTCTAACTTCTACTCAATTACATAATACATCAAAAAAACCTCATTAACATTGAGGGGAATTTGTGAGAAGAGAATTATAAAGAATAAGGAGATAATAGGCTGGACACGCAGGTCCAATTAATAAATTCTAAAATTATAACAATTTTCAAAATTGCCATCACCCTTCTAATATCAATCCGATATACATTATTCATACAACACAATCATGTATTCACACAAAGCATGTTATTCAATCAATCTAATCCAATTAATTAATCTTTGAATTAATTACCATCCAATGTTCAAACAACGATTTGATTTGCGCGAGTCCAACTCGTTTAAGAATAAATACTTAAAGTACGTATTCTTGAATTATATCAAACTACAACTTTAAATCCAATTTATTTGTATTCGATATTAATTCTAATTTAATTCCAAATTAAATACTTACACTTATTTATGTGCCTTAAAGACTTGGATTCCAAATTCAATCTTAATGGGTCTCAAAGGCCCAATAACATCCAATGTCATTTTAATTAAAGTCCAATGGGCTTTTAATTGATTCTTAAGGCATGGGCTTTGGCCATAATGGATCAAACCCAAAATGCCAAGGCCCAAATAGGAATACCATATTGCTAACAAATCAATTTAGGCACAATTAAATTCTTTAAAGGCCCAAGTGTTATTTTTGGACTTTATGGAATTAGTTTTGGGCCCAATTGGATCCAATCCAAATGTCCAAAACCAAACTTGGTCTAACCAAGCCCATTAAGCCCAATACACACTTTTAGCCCAATTCAAAATTTAAGGCTTATTATTATAATTTCAATATTCCAAATATCATAATTATTATAATTAAAGTATATTAGCTATGATTAATTAATTAAACTTAATATTTCCAAAACACCAATTAAACTAATTAATCATGCTTTAATTAATCAACTTGTGTTCAACACAAATTGAAGCAAAACATATCATTTCATGCTTATCATGCCCATTGAATTTAACATAATCTTTATCGATTTTGATTTCAATCTAATCAAACCAACAATCAACATTTATATCATGCATTAAACACATCAAATATTGTAAAATCAAAAAATTCAATGTGCAGTCCACTGCATAGGGTATTCGGCCAAGCTAAGATTTTTTGGATTTTTGATCCAATCAATTTATCTCAAATCTAGTCATGCATAACTCTAAGTTAACATAATCTAAGCATACTCAAACAATCAATTTGAAGAAATCATGCTCAAAACATAAAACACAAATTAAAGTCTCAAGAACCCTAGAAAAAATCATGCTTAAAATTGGCTTTGATACCAATGTTAGTGTTCCTAGAACATGCCAATGATCTGTTAAGCAAGATTATGTGTGAATAAGATCATTAGAAGGTGCGGAATGACTTACAATGATCGGATTTGAATTTAAAATTTTGTGTTGTCTTTGAAGCTCCAAGCTTTGTGTGTTGATTCCAACTCTGGATGAGTTTCCCTATCACTTTTGTTAAATCCTTAAGTGATAGCTTTGTTTGATTTTGAAACAAAATCAAAGAAAGGAGAGAAGAGAGTGCACGCCCATATTAAGGTTTATGTGTTTGTGTTTTGCTTGTGTATTTGTTGGAAGAGAGAGGCATTTGGTTTTGTTAAAGGATTTTTACCCTTTTACCCAAAGCCAAGTGGTTGGGGTTTTGGTTTCACCTAAATCAAAACTAAGTGGTTGGAAAGTAAGTGTTTTGGCATAAATGTCAACCACTCTCCCAACAACCACTTCACACATGTGAAGTGGGCCCTACCTTTTGAATTCAAAATTCAAAAGGTCTCTACGAATATTACAGTGGCTCGGATCCGTTTAATCCGACGAAACGAATTTTTATCGCTAAATAATTAAATCTAATTTAATTAAATAATGATGCCTCACAAATATTACGAACGCCATTTATGAATTAATTCTAAATTAATCCGTTCGCTCGTATTAAAGTCCGACTTTAATTTCGTATTGAAATCTAATTCCATTTAATATATCTGATATATTAAATTTAGCTTATATAAATAAATTAAATAGAAAAATCAAATTTAACTATTAAATGTATTTTACCGATTAATTTCAAATTAATCGCGTTCTCTCTCTTTCGAACACATTTAATCTCAGATTAAATAATGTCTTAATTAATCCCAAATTAATTTTCTCTCTCTTAATTAATCCCAGATTAAATTTCTAATCGAGTCAACTGTCATCGGTGAATCTTTGGGAAGCGACCCAAGAGACCCCTGGATATGTTGGCAGTAAATTCGGTTATCGGACTATCCGATCAAGTGCGTACCTCGTACCACATGCCTACCGATTTACAAGACATGGTTGGCTTCTAGCAAAGCACCGTGCCTACCCAATTCTCCTGAAATATTCTTAATGGAATATATAATCTTTTTCCAGGCGTAGTATACGTAGTATTGCGTATAGCGATCCAGTATCAGATGTCACATGCAAGGCCTGGGGCTGGAGTAGTGTCTGTCCCGTACGAAGCATATATCAGATCACAAGTAACTAGTCTCTTTAATCGGATAATCATGACCTTGTCACATTATCCCGATAGTTGCAACACATTAGAGTACTAGTTCTGTATCCATGCGTGATCATCATCTCCATATGACTGAAGTGATACTTCCATCTTGACATTACACCCAATACTCTACGATTCTTAATAAACCCAGAAAAGACATACACAGAACCTGTTAAAGTCCCGGATGACCAAAACTAAAGCGTATTGATTGTCACAAGTATTAGCGATGTAAGTCTCAGGTTAAGACCAAATACACCTACCCTGAATCGGATTCCCATAGACACATAGTTATACTACCAATGGGATTCTGAGGGGTCTATCCGAAGCGAAGCTGTTTCCGTACTATCGGTAAACACAACCTCCCATCACGCTTGCATAAGTATCCAATACTCAAATATATGAGAACTATGCCGTTATGCTCCCACAACTCGCACAAGTGCAATACTAGTCTATTCCACATTACCGATGTCCATTCTCGATAATGCTACGACTAGAGATATTTAATGATTAAACCTCAGTGGATTGATACTGTCTCATATCTTATAATCCGGAACTAATCATAAGGACTTTTATCATTTATATATTTAAGTAATTCAAATTACAAAATGATAAAATAACAATTTCCATTATCACATAGTTAATTTGTACAAAAACCACAATGTCTTTTATAAATAGTGATGTTATGAGTCATAATTGTCTAACAAAAAGGTGTCATGGTCATCGCCCAAGAACACATCTGTGGAACCTTATGTAAGACTCATATGAAGATTTATGCAGAAAGCCTAAATGTAGCTGAACCGGAGGATTCTTAGAATTTGTGACACCAGAGACTCGGTCATATTAGTGAAAGGTGGTTGTCTACCTTGACAAAGAATGATCTAATCACTATCTCTAAAAATGCTGCTCTGGATCCTTACAACCACTCTCTATTCGGTAAGCAACACAGAGTCTCATTCAATTTCTCTTCTACAAATAAATCAGAGTTACTCAGTCTGGTGTACTCTGATATATGTGGTCCTTTAGAGGTAAATTCACTAGACGGTAATAAATATTTTCTAATTTTTATTGACGATGCTTCTCAGAAAGTATTGATGTATTTTCTGAAATCAAAGGATCAGGTCCTGGACTATTTCAAACTGTTCCATGCCATGGTCGAGCGTGAAACAGGGAAGAAACTAAAGTGCCTTCGCACAGACAATGGAGGCGAATACACCTCCAGGGAGTTCGATGCCTACTGTGGAAGCCACGACATTCGACACGAGAGGACTGTTCCACGCACCCCACAACACATTGGTGTTGCTGAAAGAATGAACTGTACCATTATGGAGAAAGTCAGAAGCATGATCAGTATGGCTAAGCTGCCAAAGCCATTCTGGGGAGAAGCTTTTCGTGCCGCCTGCTACCTGATCAACAGATCATCATCTGTACCGTTGAACTTCGAGATTCCGGAGAAAGTGTGGTCTGGTAAGAATCCATCATATTCTCACCTCAGAACATTCAGATGTTTAGCATTTGCACATGTATCCAAGGATCTCAGTCAGAAGCTCAATACAAGGACTACTCAATGCATATTCATAGGCTATGGAGACGAGGAATTTGGATACAGGCTATGGGGCCTGAAGGAAATGAAGGTCATCAGAAGCAGAGATGTAGTGTTTCTTGAAGACCAGACAATAGAAGACATTGAAAAGCCCAAGATGCCTTCTAAAACCAGTGCCGACAATACCGATGAAAATCCAGACACAACCCCAGCACCAATATCAGTGGCCACAGATGATGATGAGGTACAAGACATGCCAGAAGCTAAACCAGAGGAGGAAGAGGTGTTGAGCAGGGGGAGCTGCAACCTGCTCCATCAGAGGCTTCAGGATCATCCACAGATCCCGATGACAACAGACAACCAGAACCTCCAGTACGAAGATCCGAGAGAAGCCGGATTCCATCAGCCAGATACTCAGGATCAGAATACATTCTGCTTACTGACGGGGGGAGCCAGAAACCTTCTATGAAGCGGTATCTCATAAAGACAAAGACAAATGGCTGCATGCAATACATGATGCGATGGAATCTCTGCAGAAAAAACACTTATGAGATAGTCAAACTCCCACATGGAATGAAGGCACTGAGAACAAATGGGTATTCAAGATCAAGAAAGATGGCAGCGGAAAAATGGTGAAACACAAAACTCGGCTAGTTGTCAAAGGATTCCTATATAAAAAGGGAATTGACTTTAATGAGATATTTTCACCAGTGGTAAAAATGAATTCAATCTGAGTTATCCTAGGATTGGTAGCCAGATTAAACTTGGAGCTTGAACAGATAGATGTGAAAACATCATTTCTTCATGGTGATCTGAATGAAGAAATCTACATGGAGCAGCCAGAAGGATTCAAGGTTTCATGAAAAGAAACCTTATTTGCAAGCTGAAAAAGAGCTTGTACGGGCTCAAGAAAGCACCGAGGCAGTGGTACAAGAAGTTTGACTCATTCATGGTGGGTCAGGGCTACAAAAAAACTGCAGCAAATCAGTGAGTATACATTCAGAGGTTTCCATATGGAAATTCTTTTGCTCTTCTACTATACGTAGATGACATGTTGATTGTTGGATAAGAAACAGCGAAGATCAGCCAGCTAAAGAATGAACTCTCTAAGTCTTTCGACATGAAAGATTTAGGACCAGTTTTGGGAATGAAGATTGTTCATGACAGAAAGAATAAGAAGTTATGGTTTTCATATGAGAGATATATTGAATGGATAATCAAGAGGTTTGATATACAGAAAGCCAAACCAGTCAACGTTCCGCTAGCGCACTATTTCAAATAGAGGAAGAGTTCGTGCCCCTCATCCAAGAAAGAGATAGAGGAAATGTCAGTAATACCATATTCTTCAGCAATTGGAAGCCTAATGTATGCAATGGTATGTACCAGGCCAGATATTGCACACGCAGTGGGTGTAGTGAGCCGTTTTCTCTCTAACCCTGGAAAGCAACACTGGGAGGCAGTCAAATGGATTCTCAGGTACCTCAAGGGTACAACGAAGTTTCTTCTGTGTTATGGGGGAGCTGATCCGATCTTGGAAGGCTATACAGATTCAGATATGGCAGGAGATCTTGATGGTAGGAAATTTACATCAGGATTCATCTACACTTTTACAGGGGGAGCTGTATCATGGCAGTCAAGATTGAAGAGGTGTATTGCATTATCCACAACAGAATCTGAGTACATCGCTATAGCTGAGGCAGGAAAAGAAATATTGTGGTTAGGGATCAAGCACATAGAATACAAGATATACTGTGATAGTCAGAGTGCTCTGGATTTGAGCAAAAACGCAATGTATCATTCCCGGACGAAATACATTGATATTCGCTATCACTGGATACGTGAGGTGATGGATCAACAACTGTTGAGACTAGTGAAGATCCATACAGATGAGAATCCATCCGACATGTTAACGAAAATGGTTACTCGAGACAAACTAGAATTGTGCAGAGACATAACCGGGATAGCTGTCAGATGAGATTGCTTCAGATGCAGCTGGAGGGGGAGAATTGTAATAGAATCCAGTAGCATGAATTATACAGGGAGCACACAGGCCATCTTTGAAGACAAATGAAGAAGATGCCAAGCCACCTTTAGGTGGTGATTGCCTAAAATCCAGGAGCTTTGAAATTTTGGTGAAGCAAACAAAGGAAAGCCATGAATGATGGCAGAAATCTAGGGGAGAACAGTAGCCAGCCTTAGCTATAAATTGAGTCTAAATCTCAGTTGTAAATGTATCCCAAAGAGAGTGTTGTATAGAGAGAAAGTGTGAGGTTTTTGTAATTCAAGTTTTATAATACTTGTAATCTATTCTTGTAGTAATAGAAGCAATTCGGTTTGTCCTCAAAACGCTTTCTAAAGTGATCGGTGAATCCCAACAAATATCCCTCCCTTCATAAAAAACCAGAAACTTTATTAGGCATGGTTCGTTTCTATCCACAAGACCTGACAAGTCAGAGCTACGTAGAAGTGGGGTAAATTGAGAGACCCAGTTCAAGTAGTTGGTACCATCTATGTGTGAGGAGATCAGTTAAAATATATTAGGTGGAAAAAACAGAACAGGTAGAAATCATTGGTGGAACAAAGGAAAAAAGGATCCTGAAATGGAAGTGTCAGTCGTAGGGCTCTGATACCATGAAAGAGTTTATGATGAATGATTTTGGCAAAATACTAAAGCTGTGAGTATTCATTTATATTTATTAGTATTTACAATTGATATTTGAAAGTAAAAGACAAATGAGATACGATGATAAAGTATACATTTCAAATTCAAATAGACTAATGTGATAATGTTAAATTTTGATAAAATTTTCGGATTGATATTGCTGTTTGTTCCCTTAATTTTAACGATGTTATCTGTTCCTCATCACGGTTACGGTTTCAATCATACTAATCACCAAAATCGGTGGTTGGTTTTTAAGCTAACCGTAACCGAACCGGACAGATCTGATTCGATTATGATTTACGGTGACAATTTATTGTCAATAATTTAATTATCATTCGTCAATAATTCGGTTGTGGTTAAAACCGTAACCGTGTGCATGCCGGGGTTAGATATTTAAATAAAAATTATTGAGATACTAGCTGAATTGATTTTGATTTTGATTTTGATTTGGGCTTATATAAAATCAATTTAGCGTTTGGGCCTCTATCACTTATCAATAGAATGGGAAACTATTAACCAAATCAATTTATATATGGGTTTTGTTTTTCTACGAGTACAATTGGTGCTTAAAAACCAAACTTGTAATTGAAATTTTTTTGGAGCGAGGGCAATTATTTATCCACCTCACCGCAATATGAATTCCTATCTTGTATACCAAGCTTAAAATTATAGGTATTATGATTTCTTGATAGTTTTTATTATATGAGAATCGATTTCATTGATGTACAAATCACGTCAAGTTTAAGTGGATCATTGGATACCATTAAGTGGTATCGGAAATAATCACAAACAAAATTGAGTTGTTGAGAAAATGATTCTATAGCTAATTCCTTTTATTACCAAAATACTTAAAATCCTTTTGGTTGATCAAAAAACAAATAATTCTGATTGCTGCCCATTAAGCCTGTGGCCTCCGTACAAGTATGACTCGCCAGGTCATGCTTTTTCAGGACACGCAAGTACAACATAACACGACAACAGTGGGCATGGGCGGGCTTAGATTTTAGGCATGTGAGTCATGAAAGCATAACGTGATTTGAGAAAAGACAAAACAAGTCATTTCTCAAATTATAACGGCAGTGATATTCTTCCCGAAAATTATCTCGAAAATTTTCCCGAATATTTCACTGTAGTTACAGTGATCTACAGTAATTCACTGTAGCTACAGTGAGACGTTTGTGAAAATTTTCGGGAAAAATATCATTTCTCAAATTATAATTCAAATTTTATGGCTTAATCTTAATTAAATCGTACTGCAAAACTTCCATATTTTTGAGTTAAATAAAATTGAATTAATAATATTAAATTAAATGATTTGTGTCATTATCAATTGAATTGAAATTGTTATACTTCCATTTTTTTTTTATATACTTCAATTCAATTAATTTAATGTTATGGAAATATTATAATTTTTTATTTAATAGAATTTATATGTCAAAATATTTTCATTATATATATATATATGGCCCAATGAACGAGCACACTGCAATCTATATAGGTTGTGTTGGTCCTCCCATCCGTATTGATGGACTGACATTGCATGACCAACTAATTTCGTAAACCATGTGTCACGGGCCGACTCCTTAACGGAAAATTCGGCCCATGACACCATGCATGCTGGCCAGCCAATAGACATAGACAGTTCTTGTCTAAACGGTTGGACCAGCCTGTTGGCCACCTCTACTCATACTGATAGCCATGCTTACAAGTTATTTACACAAGTCCCTTAGCCAGTTTTTGACCTAGTATGTTCACATTCCTCAAAAGTTTGTTTGGTGGTTATTTTGTTAATTTTTTTTTTTTTTATAAAAAAAAAAAAAACATGTTTTCGTTAATAATAATAACTTTATTGTTACATTTTTCAAATGTTCAGCTGCACGTATTAAGTCGACACAAATAAAAAATAAGGTTCAGAGTACGAAGACTTCTACCATTGCGAGATAAAAAAAAAGGTATAAATATATGCTGTTTTATCTATGTGAATAAAGAAATTATTTTTAAGATTCAAATCCTTAATGTTAGGTATCGTTGGCACTTTTTCCCGTCCCGTCTCATCTCAACGAATTCCTGTTCCGTTTGAGACGATAATTGGGATATATTCTTATGTCCTGATTTGAAAACGGGATGAAATGAGACAAAAAATATCATGAAATTTCAAGCAAGATTGGTCAACAAGTGGAATGAGATTTTAACGAATAGGACGAAATTTAACGGGATGGTATGATATTTGATGGGATACAGTATGATGTGATTTTTTCCCAAAAAAAAGATGAGACTTGGAAGAATTTTTGTCCTGGTTATATAAATGGGATGAGACTGTGATTGAAAAATCCTAGTCCATCTCGTCTCATTATTGAAAATTCTCCAAACATTTACTGTTAACCTTGCGTTGACGTATCAGGATTCGAACAAAATAATTGGACTTAAGTATATGGAAATTAACTTCGAATTGGTGTTTGAAAGTAACTTCTGATCATACAAAGGTTTTTTGGATCGAAGCTCGCTCTTAGGCATTCGAATAAAATGCGTTCGAATGGCACTTTTGGTCATTCGAATATTTTTTCTAGAGGCTTTTTCGTTTGTATGAGACTATGGATCATTCGAACAAAAATATTAGGTATGTGTTCCTAAAAAGTTCGTTTGGACCTTGTTCGAACTGGATCGCGATTTTCAATTTTTTTAAGTTTGAATTGAAAAGGTTTTTAATTTTTTTAATTTTTTTTTGTGTGTGTGAAAATGTACATTTTAAGTGATGAGACTTATCTTTATATGGTGTATTTTCATTATTAGAATATGTTTTTTTCATTTGAATGGGAATGGAAATGGAAGGTTGAATTCATTGGACATGAATGGTGACTCTTCATATATGACTCGTCAAGTTTTATAAATATCTCTGTGTTGTAAAGCAATTGTATGATTCTATTACATGTTTCTTATTCTTTTTTCTGCATCAATTTATTTTAAATCAAAGAGTGTTCTAAGGTTGTCGTGGCTTAATCACAAATCAACAACATATCCTCAATTGTATGGAGGGGTGGAATGTATGTGCTTTTAAGAATCATCTATATACTGTCAAGTTCCCCTCAAATTTGTCCCTATACTCGTTGCCAATCCTATTGCCAGGTCACATTGGATAAGTTACAAATAAATAATAATAATAATAATAATAATAATAATAATAATAATAATAATAATAATAACACAAATCGTTGGAGAATATTCGGTGAATCACTAAATTCGATCTAATTGCCAACAAAATGTCCACATTCGACAATGACGTAGAAGCCGATCGAATATTTAGTGAATCGCTTAATTCCATCTAATTGCCTACAAAATGTCCACCTAACCAATCTAATGAATCTATCTTCTGTATTAAATTAAATTTAAAACTAGTAATAATTATCACTTTAATGAACTCTGCTTTGGCCAATTACCATCATTACAAACAAAGCTGACACTCTCAGTGGTATCTTGTCCAATAATTGATTTATTGATTCTTTCACTTCTCCATTTTCTGACAAAATTAACCATGCAAGCACAAACGTCACTCAATTTTCCAACTCCCCCACCCCAAAATCCAATTCTAATCGTTTCTTGATTACCCATTATTACTTCAATCTTATAATTTTAATGTTGGATCTTTTCCATTGAATGATACATGTTGTTGGGTGTAGTTTTGGTTGGTAATTCCGTAATAAAATATTTTCAATTAAAATTGGTTGATTTGAATAAAGATATCAGAGTTTGCATTTGAGTTAGGTTCGTTCGGGAGTTTGAACGAAATTCATTTGTGTCATGTTCGTTAATTCGTTCAAACGAAAGTTGGCAGAGATAATTCGTGCATGTTCCGATTTTCACCCCGTGAGAACGAAATCAGCTAGAGAGTTAACGTTCGAGGTACGTTCAACTGGTTGTTCGAACGATTTTATGGCAAAATGGACGTTAGTTACGCGTTTGAGTTGGAACTTTTCCATTGATTACCCATTATTACTTCAATCTTATAATTTTAATGTTGGAACTTTTCCATTGAATGATACATGTTGTTGGGTTTAGTTTTGGTTGGTAATTCTGTAATAAAATATGTTCAATTAAAATTAAATGATTTGGATAAAGATATCAGCGTCATGTTTGAGTTGGGTTCATTTTGAAGTTCGAACGAAATTCATTTGTGTCATGTTCGTTAATCTATTCCAACAAAAGTTAGCAGAGACAACGCGTGCATGTTTCGTTTTTCACCCCGTGCGAACGAAATCAGCCAAAGAGTTAGCGTTCGATGTACGTTCAATTGTCGTCGAACGAGTTTGTGGCAGAATGCACATTAGTTACGCTTTTGAGTTTCGAATGGTCATGTGTATTTAGCTTATTTTGGACATGTTTTTGAAGGCTTTTTAGGGCTTGGAAAACTTTACCTATATAAGAAAGCTTAAGTTAATTTAACTGGGGTTGAAAACATAAAATACAGAGCCTCTATATTCTTTTGTTTCATCATGTTTGAGAAATCACCTTGAGGACTTATTGAATTCCATGTCTTCTTTCTTTTGGTGAGTTTCTTCTTTCAATCCAACGCAAACACAACCCTAGCCAATACTCTAAATCTTCAGAGTTCTAAGGTGGAGATTGGTAGTCAGAGTTTCGGCATCGCGAATTCGCAGATTGGAATCATTTAGAGACTTTTGAGGTTCTGAAGAATGCTGCTTAGTGCGCGCTCGAGGTGTTCTTTGGGTTATTACAATTGGGGTATTTGAATATGTAAAGTTGTTGCCATAGGTCATATAACCATCACTGTAAGTTTTCTCCGTATTGAGAATTCAGGTGGTAACTTATATCCGAAGTGGTTTTTTTTCTGTCAAGAATTTTTCACTCCATCAACAGATTTTAGTGTCAATTGCTTTATTAATTTTCAACTTATTCTTTATTGCATAGATTAAGATTGTGGCCGTTGCTTAGACTTAAGGATGTTTAGATTTAGCCATAAAAACTTTACCATAGACTTATCTTAGATAGAGTTGTTTTTATAATTTCGTGGATTACACCTATTCCTCTCATATGTGTATAGGGTCAAAACATTATCGTATTTTCAATTAGTATGAGAAAAGTTAACTCTTGAATTATCCCCCAATTTTTTATGGGATAAACTGTTGGGGCGGATGTGTAACCCATTGGGTATGATCGGTGTCCCGTACAGTGAAAATGGGTCTAACACGTGGATATAAAGTATGGCTATATTTTTAATTAGAATATTATATTTCATTACGAGTTCATAGGAAAAAACCGAGGACAAATCGAGATCTGAAATCTCAAAATCGGGTAAAACAACAGTTTTAGTATGTTCGTGCGTAGTGCACACGCGCATTATTCACGTGCGCATATATAGCATGCTCTGCTATATGTATCAACTCTGGAAATTTTATAGATAGTTAATATATATGAGTATATTACCCAAAATACTTTCAATTTTTCAAATATTTTCAAAACACTCAAAATCTATTTTTTAATATCAAAACAACATCAACACATGTAGTAAAATAAACATAAATATATTCTAAATACATATATACATTACTTTGAATCAAAATACAAACCAAATTAGAATCCCATAAAAAAGTGACTCATAAACAATTCTAGGTCACTAAAAGGTGCTCAGTGCATTTAGAATGGTAGCAATTGCTATAAGCTTTTATTTAGAGTTCGAAACACTAATTTTATGTTTCATGTTCCACATGAACATATTTGACATAATCACAAGCATATTATGTTTATTCTTCCAAAACATCCATACATAATTCAATAAGTTCAAGAAATATTATGTATCCAATACATAATACATCACTATATTCTTCATTAATGATAACAACTTACGAATGAAAAACATAACTTTAGAGAAGATCAATCTTACCTAGCAAGCTTGATTCTAAGATCCAGTCTTCTTCTCCTTTTTTGAAAATGTAGAGAACTTTCAAAGTTTCTCTCACAAATACTTTCTTTAGGTTAACCTTTCTTATGTTCGCCTTCTGCTTACTTAATAAAAAAAACTTGCTCAATCTTGCCTTTTATACATACTAAATGTGACTAATCAATTTCTCTCTAGCACTTTATCTAGATAAAGTTTAACCATTTGATTAGTTCATTGTCTAGCACTTTGATTTAATCCAATTAAATCAGACCAAATACACCTATTATTATATATTTTATAATTATCAAAATATCCTATAATGGTAAAAATATTTATGAAATTACAAAAAGCCCTGATTTTAGATTATCCAATTAATTCCAATTGGTCAACTAATAAATAATGTTATCCAAAATATTTCATTACTTTGATTGATAGTTATAATATCAAATATTATTTATTATCAAACATTACCGGCTACCCAAGTGCTTAATGAGTACATTTCATATTGTGGGACTTTCTAAGTTTAAACACGTTCATCATATAAGCCTAGCTCATATGTACGTGATTTGGCCACCTCCGAATTTGAGAAGAACACGAAATGATCTTTCTGAACTATACAAGTCGAGATCATCATATATGTTTAACAATTCCTCTGTCATAGGCTATCCGAGATGTGCTTAGGAAATATAGATTACACAGTCAAGTTTCCAAGGTTCACATCTAATATTTTCGAAATATCCATGATTCTTTAAAACTAATCAGAACTCTATTTCTGATATATGCAATCAACCCTAGGTGACCGGCTTTAGCCAAAGTCTTAAAAATCGTGACTTACTCATACTGATACCTGAACCTCTTATGGTACATACGAGCTAACGGATCCTATCTGAATAAAAACTTGATTAACAAGTGCATTGGTCCATGCCCAGTAAACATCTAGCGGCCAGACCATGAAAGGTCTCTGACATACGTGGCATTAAAGTGTGGAAGATCACACATAATCAATATTATCTTATAGTCAAATGATCATATATGCTACTCGACTCGAGAAAATTCTCATTGACGGTGGTGTGTACTTCTAACTATTAGAAATCATTTATGAGTCATTCAATATTCATTCTTACGAAAACCCATATTTCTATATGAGTTTCCCTTCCTCATGGTCCATTGGGTTAGGCCATTGGAATTCCAATTCCAATATATGACATGTGCTAATCTTTTAAGTTATAGGTTCGATCGTATTCCAAACCCAACGACTAGGAATATTTACTTTAAGAATAGTTTATAATAGTAATATATCTCAATATCAGAACATTAATGTCTAATATTACTACATGACTATCCTAAGGTTGATGTCATTTTCAGCATATTTATATATAAAACTTATATGCATGATGACATAATAATTATCATTAACAAGGTTGAAATAAAAATGTAGTTATTTTATTAATAGATAATAAATATAATGTATAATACATTATTCAGATTGGCCTTTCAAGCACAAAATCCAACAAAATTACCCTCATTGGAAGGTGTGGATGAGAACGTTCCTCAAATACCTAAATGAAAGGGAATAGATATCTGTCGAGTATGTTTGGAAAGAACTCATGGTTACCCTGAACGGTGTCAAGAACAACAAACTTCAAGAACTTGTTACTAGGTTTGAAGTTGCTCATATGAAGGAGGATGAAATCTTTGATGAATTCTATGCTGAAATTAATGATATAGTTAATTTCAGTTTTAACCTAGGTGAGACCATTCCTGAGATTATGATTGTTAGGAAAATCCTAAGGTCCCTACTTGAGAGTTTCTTGCCAGACCATTGTTATAAAAAAGAGAAATGATTTAGATAACTTGAAACTAGAAGACCTTGTATGT